>OMNW01022571.1:2077-15826 GCA_900303245.1 Selene dorsalis
TATAATAATTAATTAGCTCTTACCACAACTAATGAGCTACAGATTGGAGTTTTCCTTTAGTTAACTACTAAAGGTTCAAAAGTCAGTTAGTGTTTTTCAGGCTGTACGGGTTTTGTAATTGTCAACTTATCATATTTCCACACTGCATAAAACTCAAGATAATAATATTAGTTTTTGGAAAAGTAAAATAAAGTTGTAAAAGTACAACATGCATACAGTAAAGGAAGTGTGGAGATAGCAAAAATAGCAATGAATTTAATCATTTTAAAACATACTTAAAAAAATGTACAGATGCAACCTCATTGATTATCATTATTGTAAATCATAGTTTGCTTTTTGTTTTTCTTCAAGATGTCTGGCATGACACAAATGGACTATGAGAATTTTTAAAAATTGAAATTGAAATGATCCAAACATGTCATATTCTATGACATATTAAAAGTTTTTTGCAAGTTGTAGGACAGTGTGCGGGATACCCTTCTTTCTGTCTTCTCTTCATTCATGCTCCCACGCACCTGTCCCCAAAAGCCTTTTTAGGTGTGCATCAGCCTTCTTTTTTTCTTTATTTTTTACATAGCGAAAAAGTAAAAACAAAAGAAGGAAAAAAACACTGAAAGCTAACGAAGACAAGGGACGTTATGAAGAAGTTAGTGTGGTTACAGTATGTGTGTGTGTGTGTGTGTGTGTGTGTGCGTGTGTGTCTGTGTATGTGGGTTGGTGGGAGGGTGCAGTAGTGACAGTAGATCCTTGTGCACCCTGTACTGTCGATCCACAGCTTTTATTCCTGGAATTATTCATGTGCAGGCAGATATAGAAACTGGCTTACATATATCAATACTCGAAGTCAATAGTCTTCCTTGTTAAAAATGAGCTGTGGTCCAGTTTGTGTGGTTCACCTCTGATATGATGGATATGATGCAGTTTGATCACATATTTATTACAGACGTGGTCAATAATGGACTGCCTGTGGGAAGCCCTTAACCAGAATTGACTCCATGTAACATGCTCTAACTTTGCATATTGGTGATTGTAGGTGGCTGAAAGATTTACCCAGAAATCCTGCAGGATGAGGTCAGTAAACAACATTATGTGCTGTAAAAATCCACTCAGTACTCAATTTCATTTTTGCATTTGGATTCATGAGCATGTGTGGAGAGGACTTCCCACCAGCTCTAATTAGAGTAAACAGGCAGCGATCAGTGCCAATAGGATGCCCTTGTTTCTGGGAGCCTTGTGATTCAGTGCCCCATTTTGTTCAGGGTTTATAACTTCTGGAGATCTGTGATGGATCGAGTGTTAGGTATGCTCAGCCCTCAACTAGATGGTAGCAAATCACAGAAAGTGGTTTGTGACAGATAATCCATTTCACTGTTCTGATTTTTCTGACTTTCAGTGCAAATTATGAGACTGTAGGAAGAGTGTCCGTGATGTGCAGATGACTCATTTAGCTCCCATATTTCAACTTGAACTAAGCTGGTTGACATAGTTTATTATTCTGTTTTCTAAAGGTTTCTGTCTGCGTCACTTCAATTCCCAACTCACATCAGCTAATCAGTCATCTCATATGAATAATGGAAATTAATGTTTTATAATAGAATGGTATTTATAATGTTGAACATAGACATAAACATATATTTTCTAAACTAAAGCACACCTTTACCATGCTGTATTTGCAGTATAGTGATATTAAAACACATGGTTTGCAATGAGAAAACACATAAAGGGTTAGAAAAATACAATTCCTTTATAACAAATGATTCTGTCATAAAAAAAATTAATTCCCTCCAACTTGTTTCAAATTGTGCTACTATGACATTTTCTCGTCACCATATTTAAATAGTATTTTCAAGATACAGTAGATGAAGTATATTAAAACCTTTCCTCTAATGATAAAAAAGCCAAATATTATATATATAGCACTGTTCTGTCATTGTCACTTATCACTTGTTGGTCATTTTAAATACCATCACCACTGTCTATATCTATATTGTTGTGCAATATTTCTCTTTGACTTGGGAAATTTTTTATGTTTTCAGTAAATATTCTGTGTCTCATATTTTATACAGCACATTGAAACATTGTTTTGAAAATACAAGCTTTATTTTTCATAATAATAGCAAGCTACATTATCTGAAATACAGACGCTTCATCATCTACAATATTATCCAAGGCACTAAGCCTCAGTGTGTTTGCCTGAGGACTGAACAAACATCATGTTCCACAATCAAGTCTAAATTGTACAATTCTACAAAAATTCAGACACCAAATAAAAAGCCTTTTAGTGTAATAATAATAGAATAACCTGTGGATGATCACTGGAATTTGATCTCCTATAATCCTTTTGTGTTAAGAATCCATGTTAATTCTGTGTCACGGTCCTCTTTATACTTTTGTTTCTTTCTTTCTGAATGTTACTGAGTATCATCCATCGCCCCTCAGCCTGAAGGTGCCATAAACATTTCCCCCACATGACCATGACCATCCTGCCATACCTTTTTGTCTGAGTCTCCCCTCTCTCCCTCTTTTTGTCCCACCTACTGAACAACTCCTGTAGTGTTTCGTGCAGGTCCGACGACAAAGTGTTCCTCCTTTAAAAAAAAAAACAGTTTTCTCCAAATTCAACTTCCCACATTTACACCAGCCATCACAACTCAGACAAAAAAACCTGCATGCTCTGATTTCAGCTGTTTTGTAAAGGCACAAAAAGGCAGTTGTGGTTACAACCGCAACTAATGGCAAACTGGCTGTAATGTAATGTAATGTAAATGTAAGTGGAAAACCGTGGATGCCCTTTCACTGTTCAACAAAGTGCCACGCAAGCGCTTTGATATCACAACCACAAAGCAGTACAGTGGATTAAACTTCTCAAACTCAACCACACATCACTTTCAGCTTTTTCTTTTTTGCATGTTTCTAATGCAAGAAATAAATTTTTGGTGTTATAGGTGTCTTTGTGACAATGACATTTGTTTTTATTTAACTTTTTTCCTCCTTTGCCTTTTTCCTTTTACCTTCACCTCAATCTATATTGACCCAAATGTACTGAGTAATTATTAGGAAAAAAAAACAAAAAACTTTTTTTTCTTTAAGCTCTTTCGTTTGTTTTTCTTTCAAATGTTGTATACCTGATAACTCAATATCATTAACCAGGTAGGGTTGTTTTTTCTCCCCCTAACTGTTGCATCTCATATTTAATTTTGAAAGTTTGTATAATTCAGAAGGATACTTATAAGTGCAAGCAAATAACTAAATGATTTTTTTTGCAACACAACTGAATATGTGATGTGCAGTGATGACAAGTTACTATAGATAGTTGGTCAGTTTACATATTGATCATATGTCTTGCATAGGTTTCTATGTAATATAAATGTCTGTAAATCTACATTCCATTGATCCTTTATTAGGAAATTTTGTGTATCTGCATACTCGTGTTATCACACATGTGTGAATTGCATCCTGCGGATCACATCACACATCAGAATCTCAGTGACTTTGACTGTGTCATGAATATTGATGTCAAGCAGCTGTTTGAATGTTTCTCAAACTGCCGATCTCCTTGACTTTAAGTGGTTGGTTTCATCAACATTACAGTGACGTTCAGTGAACTTCAGTGACCTCCTTAGTCTCAGTCTCCAGGTTTGAATCCAGTAGATCACCTTCAGGATGTGGTAGAACATTAACGTGTAGCTGACAGATCAGCAGAAATGATGTGATGCTGTCATGTCAACATGGACATAAACAAATTAGCCATAATCAAAAGTAGCTCCTTTAGTGCGGATGTGGTTTCAGTGTCATCACAACATGATGCAATTATATCCTGCAGCAGCAAAGTTCATCTACAGATACATAATACTCTATATATTGCCTCATTTAGCTGTTGTTTCTTGTTTGAGCCAAATAAATCTTAGTTTCCAGGCGGATGACCTTTGCCTCCACATCATCCCTCTCTGTGTGATCTCACTGATCATTCTCCTCAGCAAACAGGCTAATACAGCAAAATTTACCCCCCAAAATCCCTCATACACATTTTCCTCCCACTTTATCCTGCTGATTCTCTCTAAAATAAAGCGATGAAATGCATCCATCACTTGGCTGATAATGAAAGACGACGGAGACACTGCTTCCGGGATTTTATTTTGTACATTTAGCCGGAAAATGACTCTGAACTGTCATAAAGTGAAATTCTCTGATGGAAGCGCTTGTGTGTGAAAACGCTATGTCTCTCTGTGTGTGTGCATGTGTGTGCATGTGTGCCCACGTTTATGTGTGTGAGTATGGCTTCCAGCCCCAGTCATCATGAATCATTGGTTTAAATGATCCTAGCATGCTAATTCCTGCTGATTCCTTTCCATGCTGTTATTATAAAAGTCAGCACAACAGTCATTAACAGTAGAAAACAGCTTAAAACTTTACCCATCTGACTCCTGAATGAACCCAGCGCAGCACGCCATGAAACATGACCCTGTGTGGGTGTGTTTGTGTGAGTTTGTGCATGCGTGTGTGTATGTATGTGTGAGTGTGTGAGAGAGAGGGAGAAAGAGAGGGAGTGTGTGTGAGCTTCCTAATCCAGGATTTATTGGCCATTAGTACAGCCTGAAAGTCATTACAGTTCATTTTGCTGCTGGCTTGACGTTTTATTAGGACAAATACAGGCTTTTTGGATATGTGCGCGTGTGTATTTGTGTGTGTATGAGTGTGTGTGCACACTTTAGTGTTTATGAGCATGTTTGCATGTGAGTGTGTGTGAGTGACATTTTATCAGGACAAATTTCCCCATAGGGATCGAGGGCCATGATTTCTGAGAGCAGTAAAAAGACTAAAAAGCCTCAAGAAAGGAGAGATGGATAGATAATAGAGGGATTGACAGATGAATAGAGAGAGAGAGAGAGAGAGAGAGGAAGAACTGACATGAAGTGCAATGGACGGATGATGTGAAAGACAGATGGATAAACACAGAAATAATGGACAGATGGACAACAAGGGTAATGACCAAATGGTGATGGGGGAGACACGTGGAGATAGTTGTAAGGAAGCAGAGAGGAATAAAAATGAGGTAATGTAGATGGCACAGATGAATGGGGATCAACTGACCTGAACATTTGGGAACATGATTTATTTCAGTGTCATCTGGAACCTTTGTGTTGCACTAGATAGTGTGAGTGAATGAAGCTAAATCATCCATTTACACCGAAAAGAGATTTGTTCACCACAATTAACACATGTGCTTGGAGGAAACACTGATCGAAAACACAGATAGTTCAAGTGGATCAGGAGCTTCATAACTAACTTTAAAGAAAAAAAACTCAAATTGATTTATTAGTTTATTTGTGTCTGTTACACATAGTACATACTGTACAACACATGGGCTTGCAACATCAGTGTTAATCTAGACTTAAGTTGAGAACCACATTACAAGCCTAATATTCACTTTGCCTGTTTTTTTGTTGCTTTAACAAAAAAGAAGAAAAAACAAAACTGTGTTGTCTTACAATTAATTATTGGAAATTATACCAATTCAGTTTCAGGCATGCCCACTTAACTGAAAGAAAATTTAAATTTTCAATTTCAAATTTAAATTTAAACTTAATCAAACACACAAAGATAAACACAGCCTTCACAGAATAAAACTCTGCAGTGTAATCAGTTTGTTAATTAAATAAAATTTCATAGCAATGAAAAGGGGTAACACCAACAGCTGCCATTTGACTGTGCAGCCATTGCTATTATGACTAGCCAGCCAGCTACAAGCCAGCCAGCTACAAGCAACAAGTGCTTACACCATTTATAATATTGTTTACAGCAAGTTATTTAAGGCTGTGTGTTATGAAAACAGATATATAAATAAAACTCAGGGATTTCCCTATCAGTAAAGCCAGACCAGTATTAGCTCCATGGTCCGTCTAAGATTGATTGGGATTTGAGTTAGTGGTCTCCATACACAGTCCAGCTGTTCCCTGGTCACATCTCTTTCTTTGTCAAACTGTTTTCTTCTTCAGTGGGGGGAAGTGTAAGGTGGCTCTCACCTCAACTGAACTTTGCCAATGGTTTAAGGTCTGACATGAATAGCTACACACACAAAAAAAATTACGATACACACAGAGGGGGTGTGACTTGATTTCAGAACATTATCTAACCATCACTCTGACCAAAGCTGTACAAAGCTCCAACTCCAACCTCAAAAATAAAATAGCTTGTTTTGCTCTACAGGAGACATTGTGGTGCAGTATTGATAAAAGTCAACACCGCTCAAATCATCAATATTGACAGAGAAAAAGTGACAGAGTATTATTGTTGGCAGAGTGGAAGAGCTTTTCCAACAGCATTTGGAGGATCTGGGGACAATGACAAGGAGAACACAACAGCACTGATTCAATTTACAATAAGCATGGACTGAGTCAGACTGCAGACCATCACATTCTGAATAACAGTACTCTACTGCAGTGATGTATCTGACTAATCTCCTCTTGCAGTGTGTGTGTGTGTGTGTAACATTTTTTTTAAGTAAATGAGAGTTAATTCTCATTCCTCCATTCCCTCCCATTCTCTCTGCATCCCTGCATGGCTTTTGCTCCTACAGTCTGATGCTGTGCAGTGCAGGAAACACACACACACATGTGCTAAAGAAACACCAATCATAATAAACCTTCAAGTGAGGAAGAAAAAATATTTAAGAGTGTCACTAGGAGAATGAGAGAAAGATAGAAAATACAATATATCAAGTCACAATGATCCATATCTGCCTAAAGGGAAGCTTGTACACTGCAAGAGCAGCACAGTGGAAAGCTCCACTATACAAATCACCAGCATGTGCCACAAGTGCCCACATATAGAGGTAGTAAGAAATGCTCAGAGTAATTAGCAGACAGTTGCTGTAAATGGCTTCAGTGAATGCACTTATTTACTCTCCAAGCCAGAGGAGCTAATTGGCTGCAAACTCTAATTGGCTCAAAGTAATTGTCCCAACAAATATATCAACTTTTAATTTGAAGCTGGCATTCCCACTTTGTTGGAATTCAGTGATATCCACTATTTTTCTCTTGATTTTTTTTTTAAAAGCAAATTTAGCTGGGCTTTGTCCCAATCCTGCAGTGATCCATCTCCTTATTAGCAGCTTATTTTGACAGTGGTCATACTAATGTCACAGATGAATGCCTCTTGTCCCTGTCCAGGTTTGTTGAATATCAACTTTTATAAATATGAAGGAAAAAAAAGAAAACTTACCCTGAGCATTTCCAGGTTTTAAAGGTTTGATATAGAATAATGGGTTAGAGGCAAACAAATTAAAAGCTGCTAATGTCAATGTGGCACCCCTGAGGGGGTATTGCCACATTAATAGTATTTTATGTAAATTATGTGCTAATGGGACACTTTTCTTTAATGTATTTATTTTTATTTAAAACAGAAACAGAAAACCATATAGAAAAAGGTTATTTTATTTTAAAAGCAGTAGGGCGGAACGTTTGTGGTTGCTCCAGGTGTTCGGGGGTTCGATAATAGAGCGCCACCTGCCGCTGCTCCCTCAGTCACATTCTATGGGAAAACAGAAAATCCTCGTGTCTTCACGGCTCCGCTCTTCACCTGCTTTTACAGGTCAGTAATGGTGTGAGCATCGGTAAATATTGTTTTGCGTTGTTGCCTGTTACCCGCGCTGATGTAAACAAGAGAGTTAAGATGATTCGGCCGAGTTAGTTACAGATAAATACGAGTTGGTAACGAGATAAGTTTTCCGCACGGCCGCCATTACGGCCGAGCTCGTTGTGGTTTAGCGCTGGTTTAAGAGAGCCGGTACGCTGTATACACCCGAAACTCACGGGTTGTTACTGTATCTTTTTTTGGGTAACATGTATTTTTGTTATGTTGTTTTGTTAATATTTACTGTTTATATTGGAAGTGACTGAGCTGATAAGCTGATGTGGCACGGGCTTTTGGCTGTTCTGTGGAGCTAGCAGATGCACTTAAATGGTGGTCCAGCATATTGGATTTTATAATACACTTTGAATAGTGATTCCTATCAGTGAATTACTTATTGAGACAACATGTAACATATTTACTGATATGGTTTATTTCATAGAACTTCTGTGTGTGAAAAGAAATGTGATGATTAGAGAAACTGAAAAGGGTTAAATGTAAGTAATGTGAAGGAACCAGTGAATGATAGGAAGACCAATGTCTAGTGTTACAGAGCTTTTATTTTGTGGAAAATAAAGCAGACAGTCACATTCTGGAGGAAAACAGAGAAGCCTCGTGTCTTCACTGCTCCGCTCTTCACCTGCTTTTGCAGGTAACCTTATTTGTCTCCGCGGTCCCTGTCCACGGGACTCGTAACATCAATGTCAGTACAGGCATACAGTGGTACAGGTACAGAGTGAGGGTAAACTGTGTTGTTACAAAAATAAATAATACAAAGAGATGGCTAGTCCTTTGCTGGCTGCCGGGCCATGTCGTTACATGTTGTATTGATGCCTGGGACTGTGGCTCCAGGGAAACAGCGCGTAGTTGCATTGAAAAAGCAGTGATTTCCATGGCATGGAATCAGCCAGTATTAGTGTTGTTGGGCAGAAGCAGGGACAAGGAGGTGAATGCTGAGGATTATCCAGGGCACAAGCAAGATCCTTCATGTGTGTGTCCAGGTAGGTCAGTGGTCACAGACCTGGGAAAGTCATTCCCTTTCAATTCAGAGCTAGGAAAACTGCCAGTGCGTCAGAGCACAACCTCTTGAAGAGGAAGATGAAGGCCGTGTAGTCAACTTCATGATTTAGGAGCAGATTACGTGAACTTGACAGTCAGATCCCAGCTTTGTTCTGGAAGGCTGCACTAACTGAGGCCAGCGTCTGGGCTGTCCACATACCACATCCATGAGGCAGGACCATACTCAATCATCAGATATCCTCCTTAAGGTCAGCGATCTTTTTGTTTGCTTCTCTCAGCAGTACAACATCATGAAAGGGTGTGATGGGCATGCCTGTTTTGAGTTTGTGCCTGTAGGGGTTCTCTCAACCACACTGGTCTCTTTGATAACTTTGTATCCATTGCTTATAGATGGATGAACTATCATAATCCTAAAAACAAGCGCACCCATGCCCCGATGGTCAGCAAATTTAACAAGCCTCCACAGTATTCTCAACATGGAGAGTGAAATATAAAAAGTTCCTCAATGTTCCGACAACAGATGCAAATGTGATGGAGGGCAGGATTAAAATTCACTTGGCTTTCATTTGGGTTGAACGATTATAAATGTACTCTCTCTCAGGAAACTGTATGCTCCCAAATACTGCACTTAATAAAGTTCTTCTCTCGCCCTCTGTTTCTGAACATGAATTAAATTCATAAATAGAGCCCTCCATGTCTAATCAAATCACATAAGCAAGAGTGAATTGCTGCACTGTTCACAGCATCATATCTGTTGCTATGGGAAACAGCAACATCATAAAAACCAGGAATGGCCCTCATTTTTCTTATCCACTTTCTGTTAGAAAAGCTGGAGCTTTTATATCGGAATTGTTTATGTCTTCTAATCTTCTCTTATTAAAGAGTTTAGTACCTTTATTAACATTTCTCCATTTTTTTTCTTTTTTTCCCATTAGCATTTAACAGATTTTCATCAGAAAACATTAGTGCAGACAGAACACCAGGTGGAAGTGAGATCTGTGGGAGTGGGCAGAGAGCTGCAGGTGTCAGTGTGACCTCAAATGTGTGAGGAGCAAGGCTTTTAAGGTACCACATTAAATCAATATAAACTTATCATCTTCATAGCCAACATTTTAAGCTTTCAAACGGCCTCAGTTATCATCAGTTTGAACCTCATTACCAGAGGTCTTCAAGTCAGTTCGGCCTTGGGATGATTTTTTTTCAGCGCCATTAGACGTTGGATTAGAACAGGTTGAGAAAAATGCAAGCGAAATTTTGTGACAGACTGTATCAGAGTGTCCTGTTTTAACTGCTTGGTCAAAGGTTCCAACTTGTGGTTAAATTGTGCGAGACAGAAGCAGAAAAAAAAAAGCCACAGTTGTGTGTGATTCGATGAAGAACAGTTTGCAAGTTCAGTTCCCCAGACGGCTTGGACCACAGCCTGTTTTGAAAAAGTGATTCTGAAGCATCGGTGACGTGATTCAAAACTTACCTGATCTAAAAATGTGGCTGATTGGTGCAGTCTAGTCATCTTCATGTAACCAGTGTCACATTTAAAAGGTATAGAGAATGACATAATTTTTCCATTTGTATCAACAACCGACAAACCAAAGAACAGGATTATTTGACAATAAAGTAAGACGGCTCAGTATGTATTTTGTTATTCCTCTGTCTCCTTTAGCAACAATGAAAGAAATGCCATTTTACTGCCATTTGGAGATACTGAACTCACCTCTTATATGACAGCGTCCACCACAGCCTCTGCAACAGTTTGCTTTACATTGCTCTGATTGATAAACAGCACCCCGAACCCTCCGTTTCACCCGTCAACCATTTTTCTCTCCCAGTCGTCTCACTGACTAGTTGAAAGGTTATTTGCACGTTTTTGTGGAACATCTGAAAAGATAAAACTTCAAAACAACGAACTTGGTTTTTTTTTTTAACTGTAAGATTTCTATTCCATTTACTTCAGGACTAATTTTAAACAATTACCACTCACTTCATGCTGCAGGCACAAACTTCTCACACTCCTCATCCACCTCATCCAACTTCCAATGAAAACAAAATATTTGGGATGTGCATTCTCTCCTCTATGGAGCTCCATGCTGTACATATAGACTGTCTAGGCTCATGAAAGGAAGCCCAACATGTTTATGATTATTTAATGCAGAGGGGTGTCATTTTTTCACAACAATGGCACATGGGGGGGAAAAAAAGAAGTATTTACCAACTTTGCCTATTAGGTGCTCTACAGTGCAACAGCTCACTGTTGAGTGAAAGTGAGTGAATATATTTTACTTTTATACATTTAATATTTCATAGCTTATATTCCTTACTTTACCAATTAAGATCGCCCTGGGGGAAGTAGGAGTCTGGCTCCCCATCTCTCTCTCTTCCTCTCTCCCTCTTTGACTCCCTCTGTCCCTCTCATTCCCTCCTCCTATGGCAGAGTGTCAATTAAAATGACATCTGGTGTCACTGTCACTGTCGATGAAATGACAAGTTTCTCCTGAAAGCCCTAATAGGATCGCCTCTCCACCACTCAACCCAAATCTCTGCTATAATTGTTTCACATTCAGTCATCAGCCAGTGTTTGAAACTTTGCCCCTGTTTTTTTTTTTTACCCCACTCTCGACACTTCTCATTTTCTCCAAGGCTTCCTCACTCTCCCTCTTTTGTCACTGTATCCTGCTTTTCCTTGCCCTATAATCATTTTACTTTAATTTTATTTCATTTTAATTTCATCAGACTCTACAGAAAGCAGCTTCACATCGCTGTCAGCGGCCACTAAAAATGAACAGATGCCCACAAAAGATAATGACAACACGACCTCCGGAGCCAGCAGATGCTTATTGGTGATGTGTGAGAACCAGTCAGGATTCATTAATGGTTGCAATAAAAAAAAAAAAAAAAAAAAATCAACCCCCACAAATCAAATGACACCTGAAAGCATATCACAAAATGTGTTTTAATAAGATGCATATATTACCAAATGACAAAATGTTGTCCTATAAGAATGTCAATGTTGTGAAAAATGTATGTATGTGTGTATTGTTGTGTGTGCGTGTGCGTGTGCGTGTCAGTCACTCACTGTTAGTCCCACTTTTTACACTCACAGTATCAGGTGTGACGAGGAGGATTATCATGTTTTGACTGATGGCAGAACTGTTAACTCTGTTAACATCATGTGGTCTGTATGCAGACACACACAAATGCATACACACACACACATGGGCTCACTCACACAAGCATGCACGGGCTGATGACACACACGGACTGATGTTTGCTCATCTTCGCTATGTTTCACTGACGATGCCAAAGAGAAGGATTCAATTAAAAAGGAACAAAAATACTGGAGCAGGATTGAGGAGGTTGATAACAACTACATGCTGTTAAATTAGTTAAATTGTTTTAGTAATTGCTTTTAAAGGAGCAACACACAGATACTTTCTCCTTTGTCACAGTCAATTTCTGGAACGGAGTGCAGAGGAATAGAGCCACAACGGTTCCCTGTGGGGCCCCAGTGCTGCTCATCACTGCCCCTGAGACACAGTTTCTCAGCCTGACGTACTCTGGGCATGAGAAGCAGGGCTCTACACCAATCTATGTGAGCTTGTCTTTGATAACGGGGGGTTGGATGGTGTTCAATGCACTTGGGAAATCAAAGAGCATAATTCTCATGTAACCTTCTGGCTCATCCAAGTAAGAATGGGCTTGATGGAGCGTATAAAGGACAGCATCATCCACTCCAATTTGTAAGCATATCCCAGGTTTAGCCCGTGGCCTCAGAAGGTGCAGTAGCTGCTCCAGAGGCTTCATGACCGCACTCTTCAGGGTCAACAGTCTGTAGTTATTTATCTCGCCTGGTCGTCCTACTTCAGGTACTGGAACAAGACAATATAGGATGTTCCCTGTTTGTAGACTTAAGTTGAAGGTCCTCTGGAGACACTCAGCCAGCTGGGCTCCACAGTCCTTCAACAGCCTTGACAGGCTGCTGCCATTTCTTCTGGAGCTCCACCCTCACCTCCTCTGTTAAAGACAGGACACTTGACCCCAATGAGGAGGTAGTTGCAGCTGCAGTGTCAGGTTGTGAAGGAGATGCCATCAGTGAGAGAAAGAACAGGTGAGGCCGTGAGCATGGATTCACAGATTCCCAATATATAGATGAAGCAGTATACATGCCTTTTAATTTAACATTTTTAATACTTATTTTACACGCTGTCTCATGAAGTGCCTGACCAAGGAGACACAGATCAATGCTAAATATAAAGATATTTTTTTCAAGTAAGTGCACACGTACTGCTTACATACAAAAACATGTACAGAAAAGGACAACAACTGAACAATAAGTTAAAGAATACAAAAATAGTTAAATGAAGTGGTCAGTGGCTAGACTGTACCATACAATAGTAAGTTGTGCAAATGCAATCAGACAATGAGGTAGTGCCATGAAATAAATAATAAAATATGAATATGAGCATGTAGTATAAATGATGATTGTATGTTTTACATATATATATATATATATATTAACAGCAGCTTATGAAGCCAATAGTCTTCTCTGCTCTGTGTGAATGATGTAATGGTGGTTTAATAAAAGCCTGACCTTTTTGTAGTAGAAACGGGCTGTGCTGTAGTCTGACAAGCAAAATTCCACAAATACAAGATACACTTTAGAGTTTTCAGTCATCTGGGTCCTTCAGAGCTGGCAGAACTTACTTCCTTCCCCAACTTTTTTTCAATCAGCTGCCCAACACAACACTGCTGTCCACTGCCTGTTTGAACATCTGTCCAGTGCTTTCTGCCTGGACTGATGGATATACTGTTGGACTAGTCAAAAACACTGTTTTAACAGGTAGTTTACAGCTCCCGCAGCACCTTGGTTTAAAAAAATGGCCTTTGAATAAATGTTAGACCTTAAACCATTGCAGATAGAGCACTGCAATGATTGAAACTTGTACAACTTGTTTTGTTGTTAAATTTATGGACAAAGAATACAAAAAAAACTTGAATTATCTCTGTGTGGAAATTCCCTCAAGGCATTTTAAAGATAATGTATTTACAGGATCAAATGGGCTCTGGCTGTTTCCACCTGTAGGCACAAAACAAGAAAAAGAAAGA
>OMNW01022589.1:11105-28182 GCA_900303245.1 Selene dorsalis
AGCAGCTAATTAAATCTGTGTTACCTTCCAAAACCATCCGGATAAAACGTGGCATGAATCCTCTCAACTCCTCTCTTCGCAGGCGGTGTACATGATGCCCACAGAGGGAGATGACTCGTCCAAGAGTGTCCCCTTGGCACTGCAAAGGGTTTTCTATGAGCTGCAACACAGCGACAAACCTGTTGGCACCAAGAAACTCACCAAGTCCTTTGGGTAGGTCCGACCTCTTTAATTGACGGCTCATGTCTTATTTGTCCTAAGATGACAACAATCAAAGCTAGCACGGGAGGTTAAAGCAACTTTGACTGGATTTAAATCATGTTTCATGTTGGCATTTAAACACTTAAAACGGCAAATACAGGGGAGAAAGTGAGTTAACTGCTCAGTTTGAATAACTTTAGAAACATCTCTGTATGGTGTTTGTTTTGCCAGCCAACAATGAATCAATTTCTTTTGTCTTCATTTAGCAATTCAATCTAATTTGATACAAAATCAAAAGATGTAGTCTGAGCGTGTTCTTAGGATGTTACCTGGTGTTAGTATAGAGGATAAATACTGAAACACATGGTTCACTAATGATGCCACAAAGTTTCCCTGATCTGGAGTTACCGTAACGGTTTGTTGTGGTTTCTCCTTGAAGGTGGGAAACACTAGATAGCTTCATGCAACATGATGTACAGGAGCTCTGCAGAGTGGTGAGTTTTCTCATAATTACACAAGGAGAATGTATAGATGCTCAATAAATAATTTACGGCATGTATACTTGTCTTACAGCTCCTGGACAATGTGGAGAACAAAATGAAAGGCACTTGTGTTGAAGGAACCATCCCCAAGCTCTTCAGAGGAAAGATGGTGGTATGTTTTCTCCTCTTCACCTTCATGGCTACAGTTAGATTTTGCAAATTTGTTCATTAAGAAAGAGCATTGATTTACCGTTCAAAAAGGTTGCTCTATTAGAAGGTACACATTTCCAAACTGTGCTGTAATATCAGCTCAGCATGTGCAGTATGTTCATAGTGATGGAGTAGTTTAACTTTACACAGGATCTAGCCAAGAACCAGGTTGGTTTAAGAATAGGAGGATATATCAAGAAGTGACTCACCAGTTGAATCATGGTCTGATCCGAGTGTGTGCATGTGTGTGTGTGTTCTCACTTTGCAGTCGTATATCCAGTGTAAGCATGTGGACTACCGATCAGAGCGGATAGAGGACTACTATGACATCCAGCTTAGCATAAAAGGAAAGAAGAACAGTGAGTAGCAACGTTGGCACAGCTTCACCCTAACAATTGAACAGTGTTGCTTCTCTGACATTTCCACTACTGTTGTTCCCTTGATCTGATCCATACTTTCTGCTTATTTCCAGTCTTTGAGTCATTTAAGGATTATGTTGCAACTGAGCAGTTAGATGGAGACAACAAATATGATGCGGGAGAGCATGGCCTTCAGGTGAGGCTTTGCACTGACTAGATCTTGTCTGTTTCTTTTTATTTTGTTTACATTTAGCTTTATTTTTTTTCCCTACATCTGAATTATGATATAAACAAATTATACCCACTATTTTCATCAAATCTATCATTATCCAGTAAAGCAGGTCCCTGTTGACAAAGAGCAATAGTAATTCAAGACAATACTTTCAAATTGGGACACATTTCACAGTTTCAGTCATGCACAGACTTGTTACATCCAAATAATTAGGTAAAACTGTAAAAGGTATCTATTCTTATTACAATTTAGTGTCTCCACTCTAAGCTAAGTAGACATGTGAGACATGCTGTCTCAGTGTTTAGTTGAAGATCAAGTAGGTGTAATAACAAGAGAGAAATACCTGGGGAGAGTGGATTGTAAGATTACAAAATTGCAACCGATATCCGTAACGACGAGTTCTATAAAGATGGAAACGTTCATGGTTGGAGAATGAATATCAATTAGATGTCTTGACCAGATGCCTGACATGTTTATGTTTGCACCGCAGGAGGCAGAAAAGGGAGTGAAGTTCCTTACTTTCCCTCCAATCCTTCATCTGCAGCTGATGAGGTTCATGTATGACCCACAGACTGACCAAAACATCAAGATAAATGACAGGTAAGACTCACATGATCATCGCGTGTTCATTCTTCTTTTCTTTTCTTTTTTTTTAAGGCTTGTGTATATTACTATACAAACATTTATACACACAGCCCCGCGATTAAAGTAGATCAGTCTCTCACAGTCACAGTGCGTCAGCGGGTGATGCTCAGACATAATTTTCGGGAAGGTCTGATCCATATTAGCATAGGTTAAAGGAGCGGTCTATTTTGGGAAATGGTACTTGAGCTTTCACTCTCTGAACATTTTGCCCCGACCTTCTGCATGAAGACACTGAGAAAGTGAGTCATTCAGAGTTTCCTGTAGGCCATGTAATGCTTTGAGGGAGCTCATGGTGCTTCGACAATCCACCAGGATAATCTGCCTCTTAAAGAACACACACACAGCCATTCAGAATAGCTAATTTTCCTCTGTGGCATCTCTTTTAAGCCCTGAGTCATCCCTGTGACACTGCCACAGGCACCTGGTCCCCTGAGAGCTTTGTATTTGTACACATACACACTCAGAGTGGGTATGAAGTGGCTTGCATCAAACTTGCATCAAAACTGTCATAATTTTTCATAACTGCGTCTCATCATTGTTCTCTTATATATACATATATTTTGAATTTATTGGTTATTGTGTTAATATTTTATCCGTCTATTTTCAATCTTCATTTTATTCTATCCATCCATTCCTCTCACCTGTCCCATTTATCATATTCTTCCCTGTCTAATCTTCCCCTCCCTGCTTCTCATCCTTATTCTCCATCTTCTCTGCCTCCATCTTCTCACACTTCACAATCTCAATTACTCCTCACACCCACCCAACCCTCATTCATCTGTCCATCCCCTCTTCTTCTCCTCCCTCCTCTCCTCAATAGGTTTGAGTTTCCAGATCAGTTACCTCTGGATGAGTTCCTTCAGAAGCCAGACTCCAAGGACCCAGCCAACTACATCCTGCATGCAGTGCTGGTGCATAGCGGGGATAACCATGGCGGTCACTACGTCGTCTATCTTAACCCCAAAGGAGACGGCAAAGTGAGTGTCAAGGAGCCAATAGTGAGAACAATTTTTTTATACACCTTTCACCAAAAATTCTGTGGGTTTGGGTCTTGTTGGGGTTGGGGACATTTATACATATTATACAAAGGGGTTGTGCTTTACTAGCTGTAATGTTTATCTCTACTTTGGATGAACTAAACCATGCATGCTCAATTTTTTGGATGTGAGATCGTTGTCTGTTATAGTTGATTTCTGCACAGGGATGCTTTAGAGCTGACAGTGAACACAACAAACCTCTGAAAGCAATCACTCTAAAAGAAAATGGTGTCAGGACCAGGTTAAAAATGTAGAAATTGATATAGGTGAAGCAGTTTTCTGGGTAAGGTAACAGTTAAAACTATGGATATGCAACACTGAATATCAAAGTATAATGTCCAACTATAGATATTATGATTATTTCCAAGTAATTTGCCTTTGGATCATTTTGTTAAATGACTGGGCACAGAAATGAGAGAAACCATTGAGCAGAGACACAAAAAAAAAGTACCTGCCAGTTTTTACAAAAATATACAGAGATGTATAAAAGAAGGTGAAGTATTTGCTTAGCTTTCCGCTCAGATTCACAGAGCAAATGTTTCACGAAAACAGTGTTGAATCAGCTACATAGTTGAAAAAAGTGCTTGTCAGGAATGGAATATAACTGACAAGAGTCTTTTGTTGCTGACCGTGCACATGGCACAATTTCAGCTGCAGAGTCCTGTCACTGTATTGTCTGTGTTTTTTTCCCACACACAACTCTGAAGTTGTAGCATGTTTAAAACCTGCCTGCTAAACTCCTGGCTCACACTCAAATCAGTGTATTGTAGTGTTGATTAAAGACGAGGTCAACTGGTTGAGCATCCTGTACTTATTCCTTTTAAAGAGGAAGAGGTTGGAAAATGTATTGATGTTCAATGGGCAAATGAATGTTAACATAATGACTTTGCATGTTGGGGTTGATTAAAAGCATGTCAGGGTAACCTGCTGTAAATGGTTGTCTTAAGTGCACTCTGGTTCTCTCCTCTGCCCTACTTTTGCCCCCCATTCTTCCCTCTTCTTCCTCATTCTCCTCTGGCTTCCTTGCCCCTTCTACCTCACCCATCTCGCTCTCACCCCCACCCCCCTCCTGTCTATCATTCCTCCTCCCTCTGCAGTGGTGTAAGTTTGACGATGATGTGGTGTCACGATGCACTAAAGAGGAAGCCATAGAGCACAACTATGGTGGACATGATGATGACCTCTCAGTGCGCCACTGCACCAACGCGTACATGTTGGTCTACATCCGTGAGTCCAAGCTCAGTAAGTCACATGCTCCCTCTTTGTGCCCTTTTTCTCTAATATTAATGACGTCAGAGAGATTTAGTGCAAGTAAAACACTACATACATATATAAGGATGAGGAATGTGGGAAAATGCTTTTTAACTCTGGTGTTTGGTGACCAAACCCTCCATAATGACTGCTTTAGTTTACTGTTGTAATGGCTTTAGTAAAGATAAATGTTGTTGTACTGCAACTTGGCCAACGTTTTATTGTCCCTGTATCATAGGTGAGGTGCTCCAGCCGATGACTGATGTGGACATTCCCCAACAGCTGGTGGAGCGTCTACAGGAGGAGAAAAGAGTAGAGGCACAGAAGAGGAAAGAGCGCCAAGAGGCTCACCTTTACATGCAGGTCCAGGTAGGGAACCAGGACGCTGTTTGATTTAAGAAATGTCGTGAGAATGTACAAGAGAAACCTAGAAATCAGAAATTTTAGCCTCATTAATGTTTTACAAATGGGAAAGTACCATAGGAAAGAGAAGCTCTCCTGTTGTTACGTCCCTGTGCTTTATAGGAAAAGAAGTTGAGTAGGAGTGTTTCAGAGAGTCCCAGCAGATCGGGCCCTGGCTGGTTATTAGGGTTGCCAAATGGCGATCCTATCGTCTATCTGCGATTGAGAGGACAATTGACGATATGTTATTTTCTTGGCAATGTTACACACACTCGCTACTTTTTTTAATCGATCCAATGCGCGATCAGTTTGTTTTGTTTTAATGAAGGTACTTCCAACCAATGCTCTGTCACATGACTGCGTTTCACCAATCAAATGTAACCCGACTCTGTTTCACCAATCAGACAGAGCCACGCGTTCATATGACCGCACACAAAATCTCTGCAGTAAACAGGGCGGCCACTCTACCTCAAATTTGAGGAACCACATTCCGTTCAACATAAGTTTTGTGCCTGTGTGAATGGGCTGCTGACGTCAGCCCTGATATCTCACGGCTTGATGAGGTGTTCACTGATCAGGGATTAATGGATGCTTGCCGCTTGCCCCCGCCCCCTCCCCCTGATGACATCATCTATCAGCGATGTCCCGGGGGGCGATTTGGACGATCTGAAAAAGTCAGTATCGCCCAATGGTTATTGGTTGGATGAAGTGGTCCTGGTCCTTACTTGGAAGTATGCAAGGATGCAAGACTGACTTTTTGAACTATGATGGGACTTAACATATTGGATGTTGATTTGGTTACAACCAAGATGCTGCGTTACAGTTGAGGCAAGGTGAAGCTGTGCAAAGTATGTATTACTTGTCTTTTAATGTGCTAATACTTGGATCCAAAGCAGTGGTCACATATACTTCATAGGTGGATGAGAATGACAGTGTAACTGTGCAGCAAATTATAATTTAAATTCTGTGAAATGGCAGCTCAGCACACTTTTACCTTCTCAAAAAAAATCTCCAAATAAGTCTCTTGCATTTAGACAGTTGTAAAACTGTAGTGACTGTGACACACTTTTATATTGGCACAGGCTTTGCTAGTGACCTATCAGCAGGAGGAAAAAATGATGGTGCTCTAGCTGAGTCAGTGAGGCAGTCAGTGCATTTTAGCTGTTGAAGAACAAGTCATAACGAGGAAGTAGTTTGTTAAAAGATGAGAAAGTTTTATCCTGTTCAAAGATATCATCTCCTCTGACTTTAGTTTTTGGCCAACACATAATGCAAAATCAGGAGGAAGAAGGAAATGTAAGGAGGATGTTGTGCATTTGACCTCTTGTCCTGTTGCTGTGAGTGGTCTCAGCAGAGGGTCTCAGCTCCAGACTAAACGCACCCTGTAGTATTGTATGTTTCACCAAGTATAGTTGTGCTGACGTTCAGTGATCTGTGATGATTGACGGCTTATCTTTCACTAATGCCAAGACAATCTTTTGCTCGTTTTCCACTTAATATTCAAACGTATTATTTGTTTCATTAAACTGATATTGAATTAGAGCTGTCTGATTATGGCAAAAATCATAATCATGATTTTTACTGCACGGCAGGACTTTTCGTTGACTGTAGCGTTATTGTGCAGTAGTTCACCAGCAGCTTGTTTTCAAAGTCATAATTGATTATAAAATTAAATCAAGACCTGATGTGTGCGCACACACGCAGACCCGCACACATGGACCAGTCGACTGTTGGGTGTAGGTGCAGCGTCTGTGAACACGTCAGACAAACACGTCACTCGGTTTGGTTTCACAGCTGATGTTTTTTTGATGGTTGTACATGAGAGAACTTCAGGCCGTAAACATGTGACGTAAATGTAAATGATTCTTTTTGTTTGTGATGAGAATTTTATTTTCATCATGCCCATAAAACGTGTATGTATGTCATCGGAAATCCTGATTCATTGCACAGTACCTGTCAAACAAACAGACCCGAGAATTCATATGCTTATCATGAACACATTTAATACAAGTAGATTGAATTAAATGAAGTGGTGGCACCATACATCTTAAAGGTTAAAGACGAACTTCATTGCAACATCGTAATGTTCTGCAGAAACACTCCTGGCTGTGACTGAGGAACAGAGCGAGCTTGGGACTATATTTGGACTGAATTGGTGACACTAATTCCAGGTCCCGATGCTGAAACTGCAGTGATTGTGTAGACATAGATGGACATGTCTGTGAAGGATCTGTGTTTTAGAGTATCTGTTGTTCAGAACCTTGTTTTCTGTCAGAATCAGTTTTATTGGCCGAGAATGTGAACACATACAAGGACTCTTTGTTTTTCTCAATGTGTTAACTTCTATTTCACAAAAAAATGCACACAGTACCGTTTTTTACTCCCACAAAGTCTTTACTACATATTTCAGTCTGGGCAGACATAGATGTAAAATGCAATTTTATTAGTTGGCAATAGGATACATGAGGCAGTATTTTGAATTACTAGTACAAATGAATGTTTGCTTATTGTAACCCCCTGCCCTTAGCTTCTTGTTCTCCCTCTTCTTGTTTTGAGTCTTGGAAAACTTTTACTGTGGGTCACTAAAGCTGTATACTTGCTGTCCTGTTCCCCCTCATGGCAGATGGTGACAGAGGACCAGTTCTGTGGTCATCAGGGCAACGACATGTATGACGAGGAGAAAGTCAAGTACACAGTCTTCAAGGTCCTGAAGAGCTCCACACTGCAAGAGTTCGTCCAGAACCTCTCCCAGACAATGGTGAGGGCTTTAAGTTTGTGTATAGGGGGAGTGGATACGAATGTGTGTGGGGGGAGGTTTGCATAGACCCTCAAAATAACTTTACTTTTCAAGTCTGAAAAAATTCATAGTGTGCAGATTTGAATTCAGATGCAATGGAAATCCCAACCTAAGTCGTTGCTCTTGTGTTTATGTCCTTCTAATTCATGGCTTATTAAACTTGATGTGTTGGCAGTCTATGGAGGAACTGTATCCATCCCAAAGGAAACTGTCATTGCACCTACAGTGATATTGAGTCTTGGCACAAGACTTAATCAGAAGTGGAGCCTTGTTGATTTCCTGTTTGCCTGCCATGTGTAAACTAGACAGCCACTCAGCTGTGTATAAAAAACAACAACATGGGCACACACTCACAAGATTTCTCTCTGCTTCCCATCGACAGCATGCACTTTGATAATTCAGGAAAAATAGACAATGGCAATTTACAATGTATGTAAATAGTTGTAATGTGGGGTCTTGCCACCTCTTGCCTGTGTCAGTCTCTTGTAAAATCATTTTACACAGTTTTATTGTCTGCTGGATTTGTTATTCTCTACCTTCGAGCGGCTTCCCATTTTTGTGTGTGATGTCATTTTTGGCTTTCATGCTCATGTTTATTTTACACGACACAAAAAATCTCAATAGAAAACTGTGGGATAGAAACTCACACATTGATATCCTGCAGGGTTTCCCACAGGACCAGATGAGGCTGTGGCCCATGCAGGCCCGGAGCAATGGAACTAAGCGACCTGCCATGCTTGACTATGAGGCTGACTGCAACAAGTCGGTGAGTGTTAGATATAGGACCCACCAAATGTTAGGTAATGTTGAAATGATTAGTCGGCACTGGTAGATTTTTTTTGGATTAAGTTTGTGTGTTGATTTTTTCCCTTCTGTATGTTTCCACCTAGTTTTGCACCAGTAGTATAGTTTTGTCTTTAATCTTTCAATTCAAAGATTCAATCTCTCTAGCCACCCTTTTAGTGTATTTGTGCCTGTGTTTCACTGTTGGAAGAAATCTTCCTCTACTCGGATCATTAGAAGATGTAACGCTTTGTTACGTCCCTGCTCCTCTGTATTGCAGATGATAGACTTGAGTGACAATGAGAACCCCTGGACAATATTTCTGGAGACGGTGGATCCAGAGTTGGCAGCCAGCGGGGCCACGTTACCTAAGTTTGACAAAGACCGTAAGTCCCCCGTCTCAACATCCTGTAGCATCTATGCATCATCAACACTGTTCACACTTTAAGAAACACTGCAAAATTAAATGTAATAGGAAGATTTAAATGTTTTGTGTAATTTGGGTGCTCCCTGCAACATTGGTACCATCTTTTTTGTGTGTGTTTGTCACGTATGGGTACTGGTATTAAATGACCATAGTATCATTAAAGTCTGACGTCTCTCTGTGTGTGTGAGGGGCAGGGGAAACTCTGTCTCACCATGCAGCACAGACACACAGAGAGAGGTAGATAACTCCTTGGGAGACCTGCTGCATCTTTGGTGACTCTGTCTCCTTCTTTCTAGATGATGTCATGTTGTTCTTGAAGATGTATGATCCCAAAACCAGAAGCTTAAATTATTGTGGACATATCTACACACCTATATCCTGCAAAATAAGTAAGTAGCAATCCACGTGTATTTTAAGATGAAAACACTGTCACTAGATATGTATATATATATTTATATATATATGCATGCATGAGTAAATAAAACACATTTGCAGTAAAATGCTTTGAACCCCAGGATTAAATCATGTTTCTGTTGCTTTTTTCTCCATGTAACCAGGAGACCTGCTGCCAGTCATGTGTGAGAGAGCGGGGTTTCAGCAGGAAACTAGCCTTATCCTCTATGAGGTGATCTATTTATATAGCTCTCACTCGCTGGCGCGTTCCTCTGTCTTTTTCTCACTTGTTCTAACTCTTCACTCGCTCCTTCACACTCTCGCATTTCCAGGCTCTTCTATCTGACACACACGCTTTCGCCATCTAACTCTGATGTGCACACTTTCACGCTGTCGCATGCTGAATCTCACTTTTTCTCACACTTCTCTGTTTTATAGTTTAGCGTGTTTTGATGCTTCCATAATCAAACACTCATGTGGACCAACAGACGTCTTCACGTTGATAACATTTCCCATGATTCCTTGTGTTTTTAGGAAGTAAAGCCCAATCTAACAGAGCGGATACAGGACTATGATGTCTCTCTGGACAAGGCCCTGGACGAGCTCATGGACGGGGACATCATTGTCTTCCAGAAGTAAGACTGTTAATATGTGTGTGTGAAAGTTTGAGCAGTGTAAGTTAATTCATATCATGTTATATTGTAAATTTTCAGAGTATATTTAAACAAGTGTATATATAAAGGATTGTCGAGAGCACTGGAGTTACAACACGGCCAGGAGTGCTCTTGAACTCGAGCTTGTTTTTTTTTGTCTTTCTGAGTAAATGGGAAGCCTATGCATAAAGTTTTTAGTGGCCTCTCAGTACCATTCCCAGCTTTAACAGCTGCTCAGATGAACATGTTTCATAGCAGGTCAAATTCATGTCAGTTTTAAATTTTATATAGCTTCTCCTGTTATAGTTTAATATGAGAGACCTTAGAGTTAGAGGAGAATCTTTCATCAGAAGGGATGAAAACGTTTTTATATTTGGTCTGGCTTGCTTGATGATCTCTTCCTAATTCTCTGTCCAACCTGCCCAGTCCTCCTTCATATCCTGTGCTCTCTGTTGTCACATTTCCTTTTCTTGCTTCTCCT
Organism: Selene dorsalis; assembly: GCA_900303245.1. NCBI lineage: Eukaryota > Metazoa > Chordata > Actinopteri > Carangiformes > Carangidae > Selene > Selene dorsalis. The sequence goes on from OMNW01022589.1 coordinate 21,459, forward strand.
GTCAATTCCCCACATCCTTCGTCTCAATTAATGTATTTTTCTCCAATCATGCAGGGACGACCCAGAGAACGATAGCAGTGAGCTGCCTACGGCCAAGGACTATTTCCGGGATCTGTACCACCGGGTGGACGTCATTTTCTGTGACAAGACCATCCACAATGACCCTGGATTTGTGGTCACGCTCTCTAACCGCATGAACTATTTTCAGGTACATTCAGTGGATATTTCAAGTATAAGGGGAATTAAAACCATGGAAATTTCAACATGTTTGCATCTGACCCTGTTTTTTCCCCCTTTGTAATCTCCCTGCTGGCAGTTCAGTCCTGACTCAGATGAAATGTGACAGGCCTGTGGTGATTCCCCTGTTTGTAACGTTTGTGATGTGTGTTTGTCAGGTGGCCAAGACAGTAGCGCAGAGGTTGAACACAGATCCCATGCTGTTGCAGTTCTTCAAGTCACAGGGGTAGGAGCCTTGTCTCATCCACACGCACACATAATAAACAATTATCCGTGTCCTAATATTGATAGTTTCACAAATGACACATCACCACAGATGTTCACTAAAACAGTGTTGTGCACACTGTGTAAAGAATAACACATTACCAGTTGCCCAGCTGTTCAGCTCATGGTATGTCCAGCCTGGAAAATTTAGTATTTCTGAAATTTGAATATAAAACTGAGACTTTACAGCATTGCTGACAAAGAAGAAAAAGACTATGAGGAAAGCCTTGGTTTCTTATTTTGCACCTCACTGACTAATTATACTTTTTTCTGTGAAGTATTAATTCTCATTTAGAGAACATAAAAGATTAGTTTAGGTTTTCTCTGGCTGACTTGAAAGTAGTTGGAACTGAAGTTGTTTCAAGGTTTAGCCTTGATTTCATTTTGAAATAAATAAAACTATCTACTGTACATTACAACCATTACACAGATCTCATTTTCACAGCTTCATCATGTTTGTCTTTGATATGATTACTTGCTGTTGTCAATAGAAATGTTGCGTAACCTGCCCCCCCCACCTTTCTTTGTTGGTTTCCTCTTATTCCTCCCACTTTGGCTCCTGCCTGTCCTGCTCCTCTTTCCCTCTCCTGTATTCTCTCTCTCCCTTACATCTCCTTCTCTCCTCCTCTGCACCTCTCTGAATATCCTCCTCCTTCCCTGTTTCAACCCACTTCCTCCTTTTGCTCTATTTCTTTTTTCCCACCTTTTTCCCTCTTCTTCTGTCATCCCCTTTTCCTCTCCTTCGTCGTCCTCCCCCCCTGCCTGGTGGTGTGGTGGCCAGGTACAGGGACGGTCCAGGGAATCCTCTCAGACACAACTATGAGGGAACGCTGCGGGACCTGCTGCAATTCTTCAAGCCTCGGCAGCCTAAGAAACTCTACTATCAGCAGGTAGGGAAAGTTTTCCAGCTCCGGTCCTTCTGGGCTTTATTCTTTTTAGTTTTTTTCGTACCTTTTGCCTACATTTTTTTTAAATATAGCAGCTAGTGTCAGCCCAAGAAAGGTTCCTGTAAAGTTTCAAATAACACCTGTGTTTTGTTTTTTTTTATTTCTCAATGTGTTGTTTTAGCTTTTCCCCTGTTGCTCATCTTGATTTAATCTCGTCTAAACCTTAACACAGATTTCTCTTCTGTTCTTATTTTCTTCTGGTCTCGCCTCGGGTCTGAAAGCTCATTTGTCACAAATATTTTAGCAAAAATGTTTTTTATTTTCTATAATTTTAGCACAGAAAACAGTTCCACTCGTTTTGTGCGGTAAACCATACTTAAGATGACTTAGGTCAAACACTGAATCTGTAAATATTCCTGTAGGGCCGTGTGTTCTCCTGCCAGGACAGCTGCTCATTATGACTTGGCCTTGTTAGGTCAGCAGGGACTGTCTGCAACAAATTAAGATAAAACTAAACATAGAAACATTAAAGAAAAACATGCAGTGCATTCATCATCTTCCATTGCAGTATTAATTATGTATGCAGTATGAACACAAGTAATATGAAACCAGTGGCCACAGGATGTCACCAGATCAGCTTCCAGAGCAACACTGTGAAACTCTCGTCCTTTCTCCCTGTTGTGTTTGTCCACAGTTAAAGATGAAGATAACAGACTTTGAGAACAGGAGGAGTTTTAAATCCATATGGCTCAACAGCCAGTTCAGAGAGGAGGTAACACACTTTGAGCATCAACACCATCTATGACAATCTCACACGTTGTCTCCTCAAAGTGAAATGTTCAGTGTGATTCCCGTATACATGAACTGTGCCTGTGTGTTTGTTGCAGGAGATCACTCTCTACCCTGACAAACATGGCTGTGTGCGGGACCTGTTGGAAGAATGTAAAAAGGGAGTGGAGCTCTCTGAAAAAGGCTCTGAGAAGCTCAGGTATCCACCCTTCAGGAGTGTGTGTGTGATCATTTTGCAGCTAAGGTGGCAGTGGTTGGTTACTGCAGTAATGTAGTGGTTGCCGAGGGCTTGAGCCTCACAATAACAAACCAGTTATTCTCCAGTTATGACCACTGATCTCCAGCTGATGGAAAAATGTACGTTCTCACCTGCTCTGCTCTGAGCTGCAGCTTTTTTTATTTTTTTTGCGAAGCTTGCTGTAACTTCTCATCAGTAAAAACCTTAGCTGAACTGTTAATCTTTGCTGCAGGTATCCCACATTACACCTAACTCACAACATAATGTACGTTAATGAAGTGAATTTAGGAGAACAAAAAAAAGTAGTTAAGCCCCAAAGAAAACAGTCGTAGCAACATCACCTGACATACCAACACCATCAGTTTATTTATTTATACATACATATCAGGAAGAATGTCAACGCAGTGGGAGTCTGCTGTTTCTCCATGTAGTTTTTAATAACAAGCCTCCACATTGCAGCTCTCATCAGCTCATCAGAGTTTGACCTGTAAGTCTTCTGTTTATTAATTTTCACATTTTCCCCAGTGTAGCTTGGGTCAGGACGGGTTTAGAGAATGCAGTTTGATCAAATTCAACTAATGCGTATGACTGAGGGATTTTTGATTTTAGAGCAGTTTAAACATGGCCTGACAATACCAGGCATGTTCCTCCCTCAGGCCCTTTGAAGTGTACTACATTGTCTCATTTTTTGATGAACCTGCTATCTTTAGAAGCGCTGAGATTTTAAGGTCTGCCTCCAGTTGTTGTTTTTGCTTGCTAACTTGTCTGTATCCTATGTTTTCTGTGATTTTATGCTCTGCAGATCAGTTTGTCTGTGGAAAGCTCCTCTAGAGTATTAATCCTCCCTCTCTCTGTCTCTCTCCCCTTCTCTCCACCCTGCAGGCTGTTAGAGATAGTAAGCTATAAAATCATTGGGGTTCACCAGGAGGACGAGCTGCTAGAATGTTTATCTCCAGCTGCCAGCCGCACCTTCAGAATAGAGGTGTGTATGTGAAGCCCTCCCTGCGTGACCCTCTTTAGTTTCTTTTTTTTTTTTAATTTTATTTTTAGTCAGTTTTCCTCCTTCAGTCACTCCTTCATGTAAAAAGCCTACAGCATAGCTCTGACATATATTTGCCAGTCTGCAGCCATCATTCGTAGAAGTTTATTTAAAAAATATGGTTCATGTGGTTAAGATGAAGCAGTGACCGTCACTGACTGGATGTTTCAAGTAAGATGTTCCTACAGACCGGTGTCCCTGTCAATTTAACAGACATTTAAATTTACACAGGACTAGTTTAGAATCAAGTAAAAAAAAAAAAAAAATCAAAAAGTGTTTGGGTTTACACATGGTCATTGGTTTGCAGAGTGTGGCTAATGTTAGCAGTGGTAGCACCAGCAGGTCACCCAACTGACTAGTATTTCAGGTGTCGATGAGTGAGTGTATCAACGTTAAATTGTTTGCTTTTCCTGTTTCCTTTCCTCCCTCAGGAGATTCCTTTGGACCAAGTGGACTTGGACAAAGACAGTGAAATGCTAATCCCTGTCGCTCACTTCCACAAGGAAGTCTTTGGGACCTTTGGGATCCCCTTCTTGCTCAAGATCAGACAGGTATGTGTGTGTGTCTGTGTGTTAATGATAGTGTTAATACTGTGAGAATCGCCATGGCCACATGACAAGTTTATATTTCTAATCGAGCCTCAGAGGACAATTACACGTTCTGTTGCTCACTCTGCAACCCAAAATGAAGCTGCTCTCATTGTCCAAGACGTCAAACACGAATTTAAGGGCACACGTTCACATTCTGGTATTTTCCCAAAGCTAACGCAACAATCCCCAGCTAAGCTAATCATCACAGTTCAGTCATCATACATCAAACGCGTGTGTGTGTGGGTGGGCCATTTAGGCACGGAAGGGTAGGAAAAATTAGCAAATGGCTTGGAATGAAGCTGGTTCGATGTTTAAAAAAAAAAAAAAAAAGTAGCTTTGATGTAGTTAAGCTACTGTCTCTGTCTTTTTATTGTAGCTTAGCTTCTACAATTCTCTTCAGTGTAGTGGAGCTTCATTTGTGTGTTACTCAGTTATTCATGCTTTTTGTTTCCCTTGGTTTCCTTCCCCCACCTCACAGGGCGAGTCATTTCGGGAGGTGATGAGGAGGATCCAGACCATGCTGGACATTCAGGAGAAAGAATTTGAGAAGGTAAAACATCAGGCTTTGATTGCAAAATAATGGGACAATATCTGTATTGAGTACCTTTGTTGTGTCCTGATGAATATTTAACATTTAGTTTACTGGTTAGTGTGGATGATGGTACCATAACAGCTCTCAGCAGTGAATGAATATGAGAACTAAATATAACCACTAGGTCAGAATATTTGTACTGTCCTATGTGCTGTTGGATAATGTGCGTTTTTTTTATATGTGCGTTTGTTTTCAGTTCAAGTTTGCGATTGTGATGATGGGGCGACATCAGTACATCACCGAAGACGAGTACGAGGTCAACCTGAAGGACTTTGAACCACAGCCAGGTACTTCCTGCTGAGATGTATATATTTCTGCATTTACCACAACACAGTTTATGGTCATTCAGCACAGCACTGCAGTGAAATTAATGCAAGAGCAAATTCCTGACAGAGGCTTTCAACATATTCTTAGACATGGATACTTATTGAAGCCTGTCGGACAGGCTAACACACAGTAAACATGTACATCTGAGTTTAGGATTGCATTAAATTGTGGAATAAACCACTGATTGAATGTTTATGTACTGCTAATAAATGCTAACCAGGGGAAACTAGTGCTACTGAAACAAATTAGTTTGCTTTCAAGTAGTGATGGGTGATTACAGCAGCCGTATCTTCTCCAGTTATGAAGGCTCTTGAAGGAATTTTTTCTTCAGCAGTTTGGGATATGCAGCCCCTGGTCCCTTTAAGCACTCACATCGGTCTGTGGCCTTCACTTTTACAAAAACTATTGAACAACTAGCACACATACGAATTGAAACTCCTGGCACAGCGACAGCTGCTGTTCAGTGTGAATGAGACCTGGCTTTGCAGTCCTGCGCCTCCCACTGAGTTATACAGAGTCATAAAGTGCATGGCTACTCTACAGGCAGTGAAAGGCTCAGATTTATGCAAATATTATCCAATGCAGTGCGAGTGACAGCCAGGCAAGAGCCAATCACAGTCATGTTCACTCCAACTGAAATGGAAGACACAGTTATTCATTTCTCCACTCCACCATAACAAAATGTGTTTTTAGTGAGTTACCAGGATATAAAAAAGAATAATGATGTGTAGAAACAATCAGACACTATCAGTGGATACTTCAGACAACAACTGTCCAGTCAGAGCACAGTATATAAATCACATGCTCAACAACACACCTCCAGAACCAAAAGACTCCTGAGAGAGACTGATGACTGCTTTGCACCTGAATGTGTGAAAGCACAGTTTAGACCAACAATAGCCCTGCCGTTTATAAAAAAAAAAAAAAAAAAGGGAGCAGAAAGAAAGAAAAGAAAAAGGAAAAAAAACTCATGAGGCTGCATTGATGTTGATGAAGGTGCTGGAGAGAAGTCACAGCAACTGTTGCACCTTAAATTGGGGAAGTGAGGTGTTCAAGTTACACGTGTACAGAGTAATCTACCAGGACTGTGCACTTGCACTTAACAGACTAAACAGTAGCTCTGCAGGTGCTGGTGTCATTTCTGCAGTTACATCCTCTTCAGTTGCACTGGTTTTTCTTTTGGATTTCCACGCTGGATGCGTGCTGACCACTCTGATGCATCTCCCTCTCCACAGGTAACATGTCCCACCCGCGCCCCTGGCTAGGGTTGGATCATTTCAACAAAGCTCCAAAGAGAGGTCGCTACACCTACCTGGAGAAAGCAATCAAGATCCACAACTAAAGCAGCCCGCCCTTCCTCTTTGTCCTCCTCATCCTCCTCCTGCTCCGCCTTCCTCCCTACCTACTTTAACACACCATAACCACAGACTGTAACCAACCGTGTGTGTGTGCGTGTTAGTGCGTGAGAGACTGTGTGGGCATGCGTGCGTGCTTGTGTGCGTGTGTGTGTGTGTGTGTTCATCACTTTTAACACCCTGCCTGGACACCTCTACAGCTCTACACCGGCACTATGTCTTCAGCGATACGGATCTTGCTGCAGCTGACGGATTATTCTTCAACCACAAAATAAACTGCACCAACCACCTCCTGACTGTTTATTTTGTTGTTGTTTTTTTTCTTTTTCTTTTTTTTTTAATTATCTCCTAAGTTTCAGGCTGTTCAGTTTTTCTTCTGGCTTCTCTACCTGTTGACTGCCTGTGT
>OMNW01022589.1:28619-40391 GCA_900303245.1 Selene dorsalis
TTTACATTTCTTGCTCCCATCTTTTAGTGCTACAAAAACAAGTATTTCCAAGTTTACACACAGTTCTTTCTCACTTAGTTTGGTTGGTGGAAAAATGAATTAATTTTTTTTTGTCTCTTTCTGCAGATCTTGTATAATAAAATAAAATCCACAGCATCTGTTTAAAAATAAACGGGGAAAAAATAAGGAGGAAATTTGTCTGTATTTCATCTTGCACGTTGGCACTTAATGTCAGAGGTTTCTCAGGACTGGCAAATGTACATTTTAGGTTGTGGTATTGACTTGTTCAGTGACACACACACGGACATGACCCCTCTCCCCTTACCTTCTCTTTTTTTTGGTTTTGTTTTTTTGGGGGGGGGGTTATAATGTCTCCCAGTCATTCCTCCTCTCAACACAAACACATGCGAGCTTCGTCTTCTCCTTCCCATCTTCTCTCTCGGTTGAAACTGTCGCCTCCATGTGGTTGGGAGCAGTAACTGCGCTGTGCTTGGTAGGGACCTGCAGACACTTAAAGCCCACAGGTTTGAGGATTGTGTAGAGACAAAACCAGCATTGTAAGAAACACTTAAAGCCCTATGAATTTATTTTTCTTTTGGTTTATTTTTCTTTTTTTGTTTTAAAGCACAGATGGAATGCTCCCCAAATAGCGTATAGCTGGCTCTGTAAAGACAACATTTAAGAATTGTATATTTAAAAATATGAACGTGTAAAATTTAAGAGAAACACATGCCTTTGTTGTTGGGTATAGAAGGAGCCAGGTGTTCATATTTCTTGTGTGTAGGTTTTTTTTCTCTCTCTTTTTTGCGTTCCTGATGTACCATTGACGATTTTTTTCTGTCACATTTGGATTTTTTTTTCTTTTCAAAACTAACTGCATTGGTTTTGTCTTGTTAAAAAAGTGCAGTACAAAGATGACCTGCAGAATCACACCTTAATTTGATCTTTTCCAGTTTAAAATCCTCAGTGTAGCAGCAGTGTACGACAACTATTCCTGTATATTGCCTTTTTGCTGGAAAATGTATGTTGAATAAAATTTTCTATAAAAACAAAAACATTACTTTGCTGCGTCTACATACCAGCGTTTGACTGGGACCAGACATTGTTATAGGAATAATCAGAAAATTACTTGGTGGATATTTGGATGAGTTTGATATTACAGTGAAAAACCAGCAACCAGTTAGCATAGCTTAGCATAAAGACTGGAAATAGGGCAGCTGCCAGCCTGACTCTGTCCCAAAGGTAATGACAGTGGCTCACGAGTATAGGCCTACCCCTGAAGCTGAGTATTGAACATCCTAAATCTTTTTGTCTGTACAAAAACTGACTTATAAAAGCTGAAAAAAAACACTTTGCTGGATTTATGTGGACTTCCTGCAGGGTTTTGGCTGCCTGGCAACAGCTCAGAGGTCAGCTCTGTACAGTGTGCTAAGCTAAGCAGCTGCTAGCTGCTGTTGGCAAGAATTTGGCAATACACTACGTATCCTGAAGGTGGGTGATGATGTGATATACTGGGAAATATTATTGTTGTTTTTTTCTTGCAGAAAAGTCTAATTTTAGAAAAACTCATAAGGAACACAAAATGCATGTATGCACAAATACAGAGCAGTTGGACCTGTGTTTCTTTCCTTCATAGTGCCACTAACATCTCCTTCAATCTGTCTTAAGATCAGTTTGAAATCTGATCAGCTTTTGTTTCAAAATGTGGAATTATTCAACATTTCAAGTTTCGAGAGCTTGTGGATGTCTGAACATACAGTGTTTCAGGATTGTAAGACTTTTCCACTGGCACATTTACCCTGTGAGATCAAAAGCAGAGGTGAGCACATATTTCCTCTCCTGTTGGCTAAAGGTAGCCAAGTGAAACATCTGGCCCAACATGCTAAGGACGCAGCCTGATTCTGGCTCATGTGTTCCAGGTATTGTCATAAAGCCAGGTGATTTTCTCTGTGCACCAGAATTTGCCCAGATGTGGAAACAGTTAAATGCCCGAATGTGGGCCATACTTGAGCCGAGGAACGAGGAATGTATAGGACCACCAGAAACACCATGTGGCTTCAGAATTGTCCTGAAAAATTGGAGCCTACAGCTATGCCATGTGCTACTTCCTGTACGTGGTTTCCATCATGCCCAAAGTGGTGAATCAACAAGCTGCAAACACGAGTACATGTTTGTGATGTAATATTTACATCAGCGGTATTGGCTACTTTGATGTCTGCAAAGTATTTACAGAAATATCTGAGACTTTTGGAAACAAACCAAACATGAAGTCCAATCAGCAGCAGTTCTTCAGCTTTTGATCGAACCACATGATCTTCTCTTGACAAAACAATATTCTCAGTTGTCGGTACAGGTAAACTAATCAGCCACAAACTGTGACCGGACACAAAAACACAGCAGATTACCATTAATTTACACAGTGAACTTTTTATTTGAGAAATAATGTTATAAAAGTTAATTTCATAATAGCACATAACAGAAGTCGGAGCATACTTGGTGTCATCCAGGAGACAATGTGACAGGAGATAAAGATATTTTGTCTGTTTTCTCTTAACACATTGTTGCTGAAATATGTCTTTTCATCAAGTTGTTATAAAGCAGCTAAAAACATATTCTTCAATAAGATGATCAGTATTTATTATTTTAAATATTCAAACTATGAATAATATTACAATATGTTCTTAATAATATTATATGTCATTTATGAATGTTATTTCTCTTACTTAAAGTTAATCAGTGGCTCCACCATCACCTATATGGTATCAAATGCTGAACGTATCATATCAGAGGACTGTAATTCTTTAATTTTGCATAGCCCATAACACATGGATGAGTCTGTGTTAGGAGGTAAAGATTTAAATGATCTTTGAATGTCATGCTCACTAAGTTTGCCCTTCATCCCTGCAGTATAAGAATTATGAGAGACAAGATATAAATATAACACAAATGAACCACAGGGAGTCTAATATCGGATTAAAAACTTGTAACAAAACAATATCAACACAAATGCAAACCAACAACAGCAAATGAGAAAATATGCTGACATCAACTCTTTGCTGTGATCTAATGTTTTGTGTTGGCTTGTGTTGCAGTTAATTATTCAAAAGTAGTGATAATACCTTCATTTTGTATGCATGTCGTGGGAGAAATATATAACGGCTAGCAAAAAAGTGCAAGGGTGGGTTTGATTTGCTCGCACCAGTGACTCTGACAACACAGTCACACCTGTTTTCTGAAAATATGATGCAATGTGGAAATCATTCGTGTTTGATTCTACTGTAAAGGCTCGTCCCTAGAAATAAGCTACACGTAAACAGTGACCTTTGTCTGTCAGGTTCATACCAGGGTGCCAACGCTTGTTTTTCACCAGATAACTCGAACACAGATAAAGGTAACAGGATGTTACTTCTTATTTCTGTGGGTCCATTTCTGCCTTCATGCTTGTCATTTACAGCACTTCTTCTTCTCCACGTGCAGCACTCTGCTGCAGCGGGGGCACGTGTGGTACACATCCTTGAAGTTTTTCAGGAAAAAGGGAATCAGGCAGCAGCACAGGACCAGCCTGCAACACACACACACACATACACACACACACACACATGCACAGTTAGCATTGGGTGGCGTCATTCCGCTATTGTCCTCAGTTAGCTTTGTTTTTTTTATCCTTTGGTTTGTGGTTTTTATAATTTTTCAGTCTCTTTTTAGGGACTGTACAAAAATTACTTTTGTGAGGGAGGGGGGGGGTACAGAAATCTACAACACAGTATTTTCACCTTATTGCTGGGTGCCAAATAATAAAACTAACTATGAATCAGAAAGAATGCCTGCATAATCAAACCAATAATGTATAAACAAAGGGAGGTGCAGAGCCAAAACACTTTTAATGCTCCTTTTTGTTTTTTCAATAAAATGGAATTAAATGTTGATTTATTTAAATGTTATATTATTATTATTTTTATTACCTTTTCTATGATGCTGACTGTGTTCTATTTGATAAGTACACATTTACACAGAGGCTGTTTTATATGTACATTACCATCATATTCATAATGTCATAATGATTTACACCATTATTGTCTAGCTCTGTTGATTTTGCCTACTCTCATTGTATATTAATCCACATATAGTTCCATGTTGCAGACTTTAAGAAGACACTCAAAGCAGCAACGAATACTAAACTACAATATCATCATTCACTGATGGCCTTGTGTTGGACCTCTACTATATATGCACACATGCAGTAGCCTATAGCTCACTATGTGCTTTGTTGGTTGTTTGTGAGGGTCAAACAGTAACTTGGCCAGTGTGTCAATATACCACACACTCACCCACAGCAGATGAAGAGTAGACACATCAGCCAGGCATACGTCCCTGCTTTGTAGCTGACGTTGGTCATGACTTGCTGCTGGCAGGAGGTGCAGGTCGTCATGCCTGGATTTCGCCCCAGCGTTGTGTCGTAGCTCTTAAACGTTGTTGGGCGATCTCCGGTGCCAAGGTCAGCATTGAGGTTTCCTCCTCCACTCGTGTACACTGGTGGAAGGAGAGAGGAAAATAAATAAATAATCAGAACAATCAACAGAATGTGCCAGAATATAAAAGGTTTTTCACCGTCATCACTTACCTGGGGTCTCGTGTGCAGGAGGGGTGAAGGGAGTGTGCACATGGTAAACCTTCACTCCGTCACCCTGACCTGCTACTGGGTCAGAGGCAGACATGTTAAACATCATACAGATGAAGGGAGGTATCACACAGCAAGATAAAGTTAATAATAGTACATTAAAGTTAACTTAATTATCCCAAAAGGAATTTGTCTTGGGCACAAGGTTAAAGTACACTGCTTCACATGAAATATGATACACAAACACATAACACAAAGCCCAACTGCTGTTTCACATAAAAAATCTACACTGACCGATGAGCACAACACCACAGTGACATCAAGATGAATAAAAATACTAAAAAGTGCTAAGTGCTCCAGTGCCTGTGAGTTTATTGGTGTGTTTAAGGTTTAGCGTTAGAGCTCAGGGGTCGATGGAGGCTGAAGGAAGAAATGATAACTGCAGGTGATTTAACTTTGGCACGAGGAGTCCAACTGGATTATACTGATTATTTGTATATGTGTGTGTGTGTGAGTTTTAGACTTACCCTGTAAGGTGTAGGGCGGGATTTCCGGTCTTCCATCTGCACTCATTGTGCTGAAGAGACAGAAAAGTATTAGCATGATTGTTAAAATACTTTGATGCCCTATGGGACCTGCTGAAGATCTAAGAAGTTTCCCATCTCCTCTCTGCCTCTGACACATCTGATGTTCGGCTACTTATTGACACTAGATGGAGACAAACTCTGATGGCTGGAGGAGCTGAAGATGTCTGTCAGGCTCCTCTGAGATGTCTGTCGAGCCTTCTTGATAAATGTTTCAGTCTGACGTGCCTGAGGGGCTGTCAGCCTGGGGTATGTACAGTAAACTGCTTTGTGCGGATGCCTCTTGCAATCCACACCCTGAGGGAAATGTGTGGGTGTAACTGTCTGCAAAGGAGATGGCTGGCATGTTTCAGGTGTGGTCACTCACCAAACCTCTCTCTCTCTCTCTCTCTCTCTCTCTCTCTCTCTCTTTTAGCCCCTTTCATTCTCACAGATGTATTTGTTTTATTTACAGTATAGATTATCACAAGGGAAGTCTTTTTAAACAACCAAACCTCTCTAAATGTCAGCTTTTCATTCCCTAGAAATCACAACACACAACACCTCTGATAAATTAACTCCAACATTTCTTGTAAAACTGATTATATTCCCAGCTGACTGTAAAGGATATGTGAAAATACGTATCACACTATTTATATAAGACGCAACAGTAGAGGACAATGTGGTGTATATAAGTGTATTTTACTGAATCTAAATATAGCTCATATGGGACATTAGGACATGGGAAACAGCAAGTGACAGTTAAAACTGTTAAAACTGGAAAAACAATACGAGTCTGTAACACTGGATTAAACATATTCTTTGTGCATCTCCTGACTTTGTTAATAATGATGAGAAAAAATCATGGAAATCTTCAGCATTAAAATTTAAAATAAAATTTAAAATAACAAATTGAAAAAAAAATGCTTGGTCACCCAATTAAAAAAGAGATCAAACAGGATGTGTGAAGAACTGAAGGTTTGTCCTGTCACTCATCACTGCCACTGCTCTACAAGGCCGCATTAAAACACAATACACAACCAAACACTGTCATTCACATCACTTCATTATAAGGCAACAAATAGTCAAAAGGACAATAGGGAACACATTTCAAATGTTCCATTCATGTGTTTCGATGGTTTCATATCCTGATGTCTGTCACGGTGTATAACAGATCACAGATCAGTGACTCTAACTCTGACAGGCTGCACTTCCGACAGAACAGGTTTTGTTCCGCTGCTCTCCTGCTCTCGCCTGCTGTTCAGACCGACTGCAAACCAAAAATCACTGGAGCAGTTAAATGGATGATTCCCTACAGGAAAAACCTCGGCTAAATGAGACATGAGACTCTGTCTCTCCAATGTTCCCTCTCTCTATTTTTGTCTCTTTCTTTTATTTCTCTCTGTTCGCACAGAAACAAAAACACACCTTGGCGATGAGTAATCATTCATTCTTTCTCTGTCTCTCTCTCTCTCTCACACACACACACACACACACACCTTAAACCAAGTCTTCACCATAGAATATATGTATGTTATGGGGACTTTCTTTGTGTCCCCAAAATGTCTGAGTCACATACACGTGCATATAAAATATGACAAAGAACACACGCTGGTTTGACTCTCATGTAACATCTAAAAATGCATCTCAGCTCAGGTTCTCTCACCTCCTCAACACACTGAAAACCACCTTTCACATACATACACATACAGATGCACACATGCCCCCCCTCCACACACACACACACACACCTTTAATTACAGGCACAGAGGTGTAGCCATAGTTTGTCATTCATCTTCACAGTTTGGATTTGCAGATGACAGACGACCCTATCATTCTCCTCTCTCTCTCTCTCTCTCTCTCTCTCTCTCTCTCTCTCCAACACACACACAGAGGGTCTGTATACACCCATATGTTGGTGCAGGAATGCTGCCGAGCTGCATGCTTCTCGGTTTGCCAGAAACTGAGGGTGTGTCAACCAAACCTGCTGATGATGAAGTGGGGTAAAATGCTGCCTCACTCAACAACCCTGTGAAATCTGCCACATTGGATGGACATCATGTGGTGTGACTGGCACCTTATTTTAATTTATTTTCTTGAGGTTGATTCCTGATGTGTCCACTCTCACAAACAGTTGCAGTAAAAGTGGACTGACAGGGTAGGAGAGCGACTGGCTCTGTTCCACTGCACCAGCACCCGCTGCTGTGGGTAAGACTGGGTGTGTTGGGTTCGGGTGTGTCAAGAAAAAACTGTTGATTCTGTTGTTTCATAACGTTTGAACTTGTTTAATCAATCCAATCTTGAGAAGAGATGATTTGGTTTTCTCATCTGTACAGTATAAATGTATCAGAACAGAAATATAAATATGCATTGTTTCAGTCACCATGAAAAAGACTGACCAGCTCAAAAGGTCAAACACCCAGTTGACCTCTCTGCTGATATATACTGGGGGCAGCTTCCCAGAAAATTCATCAACCGCATAACAGAAATACTTTTAAAAGCCACTCGGGGAAAGTTAGACGCTACTGACCGAACAATGCGCTCTGTGTAAGAGGACTGAGGCACATGACCTGAGTTCAGACAGCACTCAGTGGCAGGTGCCTGGGTGTGGTTTCATGGGTGACATGTGTGACATAGGTGGGACTGACTGAGACAATCTTGACACTCACCAGAGAGACATTTGGTTGATTTCCAAATAAAAATGCTTTGGCTATAATTATACTCAATAAAAATGTTTAATGAGTTTAGCGACACCTACTCTTTCTGATGCCAACCAGGACCAGGCTCTTTTGAGTCATGTGCGTCACCCTGCTGTATGCAAATCTATACTGATTCTTAAAGTCGACATGAGAGGAATGCATTTCTTGACAAATACACTGAAAATTAAACACTTATCACCTCCTGATCTTAAGTCTCACCTCAGTTCTCATCTCAAGACTAAAGAAAGACACATCTCCAACCACACACTTTCATCACACTCACATCCAACAGTAAGAAAAAGATTCCTCCAAACATATACAGCTCATTGGCTATATCACGTGAATACATTTCAATTGCGGCATCATGTTATGTAAACTGTAAAGGTTACGAGGTGACGACTTCAAGTGATTTTCAAGTTATTGAATCAATGCACAAGTTACAGCTTTGTCTTTTTACTTGTGCTGTTCTCGTGCAGTTTCTTATTTTATACGTGTTAGACATTAAAAGGCAAATACATAAATAAAAAAGGACAAAATGAAAAGAAAAAATGTTGTCCTCTGACAAATAAGCAGTACTTGACCTGTCATCACATACTGACATAGTGACATAGGACCCACTCATACTTGCTGTTTCCTTCATTGACACAATATTGAAGCACTGCCACAGCTGAGATTTAGCAAATTATTATTATTATCTCCTCTTAGCACTAACATTACTAACTCTATGGCTGCTACCAAGGTGAAAAACAGGGACATGTGAAATTTTAAATTGCATTACGACACCTACCCATGTGCAGCGAAACCTTAGATTAGATTACTAATTTGTGGTTTGAACAAAGAATCTTTTAAAATACAAGTGACAGGCCAAGCGACAAACACACTCTCAGTAACTGTCTTATTCCCTGCCACAGGGATCAGAAATAGAGCTCG
Source organism: Selene dorsalis (assembly GCA_900303245.1). Taxonomy (NCBI): domain Eukaryota; kingdom Metazoa; phylum Chordata; class Actinopteri; order Carangiformes; family Carangidae; genus Selene; species Selene dorsalis. The sequence continues at coordinate 37,430 of OMNW01022589.1, forward strand.
ATCCCCACATAGAACTAAAAGTTGGGAGAAGTTCAGCTGAATAACATTGTCTTAGGTATTATCACAGCAGCGTGCACTCAGGGCAACACCCATGGCTGTACATAGCGCTCAAAATTTAAAATAAAAACCAAATCCACTAAAGTGTGTACATATGTAGAGAAAACAAAAACTGAAATTTTACAAAGGTAGGGTTGAACTGTGAGAAATATGAGTTACTGAAGGTTTCCTCCAGTCTGAACTGGAGCCTATAAAACCTGATGTGTCTGTCATCACCATTGAGCAGGAAAAAGAGATTAGGTCACAATGAGGAACTGAATGTACTGCACATGAGCTGGTTTCTACTTTTTTTTCCCCTTTTATAACTTACCTGGTCACTTTTCTGTTTCAGTTTTTCTGTTACAAGTTCAAATCATCTCCAGCCTCTTATAACCGACCAGATTATGTTACACCTGCACTTTTACATAAATCCTTACAAACCCACAAAACATTAAGTCCGAGCCTCAGCCCCTATGGTAATTAAATTAAATCCTCTCTCCATACACAGACATAGACATGTTCATGTCTTACCTGGAGCAGGTGTTGCCGTCACTATGCTGAGATATGTGTTTGATGCTGCTGATGTAGAGTCCAGACAGATTGTAGCAGAGATAGTCAGCTGTCACACCTGTAGCTCTACAAGCCTCTCCCTGGACACGCCTCCAGCGCCTGTCTTACCAACAAAGACGTGAAAATTCAGGTAGCAGTGACTCACTCTGTGGTTTAGGTGTTACGTCCGAATACTGTTCTCCTGTTTTTCTTTTCTTTTCTTTTTTTTTAATGTGTCTATTGTGTTGACAATAATTGAGGGAGTGTGTGAGTCTGACTCGAAGCATATTCTTTCTGGGATGGTGCTGGGAGGGCTTGGACAAAAACAAACAAATTATGACAAGAATTCAGTGCAGATACAATGAATGTTTATCGAATCTGCACAGAGGAGCCGCCAAAAAATGAAGGAAGTCGCGTTAATTAATTTGAAATTAATTATTGATTGTTGAATCATCTCATGAATAAACATCAAAAGGAAAGCCATGACGACTCATTCAGGGAGGCCACACCAATTCTCCCATCTTCTTTTTGTCATATTATGAAATAGGCTACACTTGAGATGTAATTGACAAATTTATCAATTCAGTTTTCAACCCCAATTATTCACGTTTAGTGACGAGAGGAACAAGTTATAGTAGGATAATTATGAAATGGTTCAGTTCCTTATAAAAGTCCTTGAAAGTCTTGAAAAAAAAAGAGAGATAAAATAAAAACATATTTTTTTGTTCATCCTACATCTGACCACTTCTTTAAAACAAGGCATAACAACATATTTGCTGTATATATGTTATCTTGTGTATGTTTTTGTCATCCATTGTTCCTTTTTTTTGAGTTGCTGCTTTTTAGGCATCATGTTTAAAATAGAGGAGAGTTGATGTTTCTGGTGACACAACAAATCAAACCCCAAAACATATTGATGCGACGTCTTCCTTTTTGCCCAGATGCCTCTCTGGAGTAAAGAGAAAACAACAAACTGTGCTGCTTCACTTATGAATTTTATTAAAACAGGTAGCAACTTCCAGTAATACACAACAAACTCACAATAAGAAGAAATGCAGCTAACAAGCAGCTAACTAGCTTCATATTTCAGTAGCTGTTAAACTGAATCTGCTGATCAACACTAGCAAATAAATTCAGTTACATTCACCTGCATCAAGTTGATTTTGCCTGTGTCAAAATAAATAAATAAATAAATAAATAAATAAAGGCAAACCAAAGTGTAGAATGACTTTTTTTTTTTTGTGCTTTCACCAGTTGACCAGCTGTAGCAGTCACTGGTCTCTTGTCATGTTTTCATGTCAAATAAATCTTATGTAATGGTATCCTTCTGTTTCTCATCTTTATGCTAAAGTAACTGTCATAATTACTGCACAGACGTGACAGGTAACACTGTCATAAATCTCTCCGATTTAACAACTCAACTGAAAAAAAGTGCAATTCCTATAATGTCCTAGAACTATTCCTTTAAGACCGGTGCTGCAAACAAATCCACTATTTTGGTTGTTTGACAGGTTGGTAGCTTGGTGTTGGTGAATGATGCAGTGTGTGACAGATTCAGCCTATATCCACATTGCTGATGATGCTTTTCTGTCTCTTGACCCCTGTAAACATGACACATTTTATTCTTTTGACAATATATAAACCTGCCTCTGTTCCCTTTTGGTATGTTGGTATCAATTTCCACTCTGAATGTGTTGGTGAAGGTCTGTGTCTGCATTCGCTCAGTGGGGAAAAGGCCAGTTCAACTACATTTTTCTACTGCTGGTCACTGGGGTTTACTGCCATACCTAACCACACCTTAAAGGTACTGTATGTTGAAGGCAGCTGGAAAAAACTCTCTAGGGATTTGATGTCCCAACCTGGGGCACATTTTTTAAAGGCCATTCATGCTAACCTCGCTGACTTTCCTCATAATAGAGTGATGTTGCACAAATAAACATTAAAAACCATAAAGTTTTATTTTGTAATAAGGACCAGACTGTGAAAGACTGTACAGGGTATACACATCTTAGCTGGGATTGGCCTCCCTGCAAAGGATGGATGGATAGATGAATGGATTAATGGATGGATGGATGGATGGATGGATGGATGGATGGATGGATGGATGGATGGATGGATGGATGGATGGATGGATGGATGGATGGATGGATGATGGATATGGAGGATGGTATGGATGGATGGATGGATGGATGGATGGATGGATGGATTAATGGAGGGATAGATTAATGGATGGATGGATGGATGGATGGATGGATGTCAAAAGTTTCCAAATGTTTGACCCATGCCACGTCTACAGCAACAAGAATGGAAACAATGTCATTATGTAGGAAGACAAGATATTTTGATTCCTCATCTGAGCTGGATGATCTACAGTAAT
>OMNW01022607.1:1932-13223 GCA_900303245.1 Selene dorsalis
AACCCCCCCCCCCCCTCCACCCTCCCTCAAAAGAGAAGAAAAAACAAGACCTGTCACATTGACTGACGCCAATCGTATGTAGCATCTGTGTTCCCACTACTGCTCCCTATAGTATATGCCACACTGTGGCAATGTGGGAATCTGACAATGTCAATTTATCAGAACAAAAGCATTCCTCAGCAAGAGGAATACACATCTTTGGGCCCTGGAGACAAAAATCATTCCACCCCCACCCTTACCTGTATCTAAACAGAATGTAGGACATTCACAACACCAGAAATAGAAATTTCACTCACAATTATCATTCTTGAATTTATCCCCTGCAGTCAAAAGTTGGTGTTTCACTTTAGGAGTTGGTGCGGCACTGTAATGCTATAACTTTCTTTACGTAAACACGTGGCTGAAAATGACAGACACAGTGAGCCAAACAGCCGCTGCAGGATCGGACAGTTGAAGTCAACTGATCCACATCCGGTCTGCTCTAAATGATCGCCTCTTTGTCGAACTTAATATTACCTTTATGTGTGAGCTGTACACTCACTCTGCTTCTCTTTTCAGGTGTCTGATCCTGTAGGCCCTGCCATCACTTAGTGTTAACATTTGGGTGAGTACTTGACCTAATTTTTTTCTCCTTTCTGCATCAGCAGCTACAGCACTGTACATTCACACAGAATGTACATCTTTTTGAATGAAAATTAATTCACTTATCGGTTAATTCACTTTGTCCTTCCTTTCCACATACATACATTTGTATATTTGACCTTCGTGTGGTCGCGCACATTCAGCAGCTACCGTGTGTTACAAAATATCTTCTTTTCATCATTCTGCCACTCCGACTCATTTTCATTTTTCTCCAGACTTTCTGTGACACAAAATGATGAAAAAAAAAAAATGTTTGTGGTGAAGTTCCTATTTTTTTTTTCCCATTTCCTTCATTTTATCACCACAAAAAATCAGAAATGTATTGCTCTCACTCAGTTATGTGTGAGAGTTTGTGTGTGTTCTTCATGCTGCCACATAATATTGTGTAAACACATCAGTGGGTAATTAATTAATGTAAATTAGTGGCCGTTAAGAGCACCATGCTGCTGTAGACACTTTGTCAGAGCCCGATTTCTTTATTTTGACTCTTTATCTCTCTTGTATTTTATGAATTGCTGATGAGTCTTTATTATTGTTGTTCAGCTGTAGTGATGCACTGTGTTGAAATGGAAATATTAAATGTAATGTGCAAACCTGAAGATTACGTAGCATGGTATAAACTAGTATTTATAATTATGATAGTATCATGATATATTGTTATGAATTATTATTTTTCACCCCTTTTATTTTTTTTTATTAGGAAATATTGACATTAGAGTAACTTTTACATTCATATCCAGTGTTTACACACACTCCCTCTTCCTAATCCACTCAGTTGCATCACAGAAAGCTGTCTAAAGGGCAAAAGGTTGCCTTAACAACATACTTGTGTTCCCATGATACATTTTTGATTTAATTAGCTTTGGTTATGAGACAAGTCATGTGTTTTAGAAAATGTGGAAAAGCCACTATCCCCTTTATCAAATAAAGCTTTGTCTAGTTTGTTTTTAAGAGACCTCAGACACGATCCAGATATTTTCTGCCCCATCATTTTTCCTGCAGCATAGGGTGTGATTTATAATCTAAAGTAGGACTAAAGTCATTGTCATAACACGGCTGCTAGACTCAGTGATTATCACTGGGCCCTGTGCAGTGGTCAGAGTTGACAGTACAGGTCGTGTGACACACTGTGGTCAACAAAGATTTTATTCTGTACACAAGAAAAAACAAACAAAAAACATAATAATATATAATATTTGGCTCTTGATGTTTAAAACATGACTCTGGACTGAACTATCCATGGGATAGTAAATGCATGTTTGATTTTGGTAGGTAGGTGTAAAAATAAAAAGAAAGAATAGAAATACCTGTCAATACTGAAACATGCTTATGGACCTTGCTGCTGCTCACTAAGGATAAATTTGGTACATTAGCTTAGCCTTCAACGATTCTTTGTCTTTATCTGCTAATTAGCTGACTCTTTGTTGCCGTTCTCTCTGATAAGCTGCTGAGAACTCCCAGCCACAGCCACATCAAAAATGTGTTTGCATGTCCTGATAACACTAATGGTCCTCGCTATAATTGATGCAAGATATAATTCCATCACTTTTTTCAGTCATTCTTGTGCACTTTTTTATTGTAATGAAATAGTTGAGGTTTGATTTTTATTATTTGGCCCTTAAATATCTGCCATTAGATCTGCTGCTATGACACAGATGTGCCCATATTAAATATAGAGACTATACAGAAAATACCATAAGAGCGTGTGTTGCACGAACTGTCAGTAAGGACGCTGAAATTAGAAAGGTCTGAGGTGTCTGTGCTTAGCAAAGCATGCACTGTGGTTGAATATCAAAATCAGATTTTTGAAGCAGATGGTAAGGTGCTCATACGGGAACCCGAGCTCTTCCCCACTAAATATGAAAATTTCAAACAGGGAGTGCAAGAAGCTTCCTCCCCACCACAGCTTTCATTAACACACTTTTATTCTCCTAGAAATGTTAAACCTTATTGTGGCCTCAGAGACCCAGAGCAGACAGAAGAGCTGGTTCTTCCTCTACAGGCAAGAATGTGGCAAAGCCAGGTCCTCCTTGTTTTGTGTAGTTAAACACAACTCTCTCCACTAACACCACTATACACACACACACACACAGTGGGAGCATGTATTAGGATCTGATATCACACAGTGAATTTCAGTGTTCAGTAGACCAGTTTTGTCCTTCTCATGGACCATGTGCAGCCATAGTTAGATGTGTCTAGGGGGGGACACTGTACCACTATCAAAGATTTAACTAGGGACGGGCAAGTACTGGTACGAGGTATCAGTATTGTGCCGATACCAGCCTTATTTCAAATGATTTAGTATTTGTAAAGACTGCCGATACCAGCCGCCGATACTTAAGGCAAAAAAATCAAGTTTCTTTAGTTTCCTTACAAATACCAGGGTCTCCCTTATGTACATGAATGCAGTGGCGGCCTGCTTCAGAATTGGGTTGGGGCAGGGGCACAACCGGTTACCATTACGCTAAATAATAAACCTCGTTAAGTGTCTCAACCGGCTGGCTGGCACTCGGCTAATCAATGAGCCGATGAGGTTATTATAGCCCAAAAGTTTAACACCACATGTCCTTTTTGTGTATAATCCCCTCCTCTCCCCACTCATACTGATAAACACACATGGTGAAATCAAATTCTCTCTCTCTCTCTCTCTCTCTCTCTCTCTCTCTCTCTCTCTCTCTCTCTCTCAATCTCTGTGCTCTCTTGGTGTCTTTCTGTCATTCCCCTCCCCCACCTCTCTGTCTCTCAGCTTCCTTCTAAAAATGGATCAGGGAGTCATTCAGCGGTAACCTAGCAACAGCAGCATCTCTCGGTGGAGTATGATGTAATGCTTCCTGTACACGAGGGAGGAGGAGGAGGAGAGAGGAGGGGAGGGTGAGGAGGAGAACGAACAGGAGAAGGAGACAAGGAGAAGAAATGAGGAAACAAGGAGAGCAGACGATGACAGGAAACACGTGTTTCTCTAAACTGAAGGATTTAGTTCATTATTCAGCTCTCTGTTCAAACCAGTCAGTATGATACAAATGTATATGTTTAGTTGATCCATATTTTATCTTATTATTCTTATTATTTAGAATATGAATTGGTTTAATATTGTGAGTATAAAACTGAATCAGTTTAACTCTGATCTTGTTTGGAGCTGTCAGGTCTTTAACTCTGCCCTAACGTCTAAAACCTCACGTTCATTTTCACAACAGAAACATAAGAACAGGTTAATCACTAATATTAATCAGATTGAATGGGCAGCCATATTAGATCATCTTTGATGCAGAGCTGCTTTACTGTTTGACCTTTGACCTTCTGTTCTGAAGGATTATGAAGAACATTGCAGGTGTGGTGACCCCTGAGCTGAAAACGACACTGAAAATAAGATTCTGCTTTGAAACATTGCCGAATTTTCCCTCAGTCTATAACTTTGCTCTCAGGTCTGATACAAGATGGCGGCCATACTGAAGCTGAAGCTGCTGATTTCAACAAAAACAGGGTGTGAAGGAACCAGATGTGATTTGAACAGACTTTATTAACACAGTCAGCAATGACAGCAGCAATACGACAACAAACGGATTGACATTTTCCAGCAGGAGATAAAGAAGAGGTGTTCGTGATCAAGTGACTGGCACACAGAAATGAAACAGGGGGAAACAAATGTAAGGCAGCAGCTGAGAGGAGGCTTACCGGAGGATCAGCGATGACTCAGACTCCATCCATCCCTCCTTCACTGTCTCCTTCACTGTCTCCTTCCCTCCCTCAGTCCTCCCTGTGCAGAGACAAAGATGGAGTGATGAAGGTTCTTGTCGTCCTCGCAGATCTTTGCAGCTCAGAGGAAACAATGTCTCGCTGCAGCAACTTTAATCTACATCCACCCTTCGACACCTCTGTCCTCCTCCTGCCCTCCCTCTCCTCCTCTTTTCCTCTCCTCCGTCCTGCAGTCATATATCCTCACAGCTGTAAGAATCACACACACACTCTCACTCGCACCCTACAGCCACACACACACACACACATCCCCGACGATGGTCACCACAAGAAACGAGAGGCTGAAACCACGGCAACGGGGCAGCATCCTCACCCTGCTGACTCCTCCCCTTGCTGCTGAAACAGGGAGGAGAGAGAGAGAGAGAGGAGAGAGAGAGTGAGAGAGAGAGAGAGAAAGAGAGAGTGAGAGAAAATCACAAAGTTGCTTTTTGTTTTTTCATTCTGCAGCCATGATGTTCTTCGTGTGTGAACAGATGTGTGCAGCTGCTTTTTCTCCTCTCTCCACCTTCACCGACACGATGACACGATTAGATGACATCATGTCACATGTTATTTTAGCACAATGACATCATGTGATGTCACAGCACATGATACTCCAAGAGATTTTTTGTCCGATGTTAAAGCTCATCTACAGCCAAACTGTTGATGTTGCCACATGCAGCAGTTTTGCTGCAAGGAAGCAAGTGTGTTGCAGTGTGCTCTGGATGTAACAACCAGGCTGAAACCAGCTGATACTAGACTGATGACAGCCTACAATGTGGTCCACCCTTTTTTTCCATCATTATGAAATTTAAAATGATGAAATCCTTTTTAATGATGAGGACAGTGTTGGGGGGTGTTGTTAGACCTGGGATGTTTTATGAACAGGACCAGATCTCTCACTGATTCATTTTTATTATCACTACCAGAGTTTGGATCAAGTCACACGTGTCCAAGTGTTAAGTAAGTCTCAAGTGTTAACCTTCAAGTCCAAAGTCATTTTTTCTGGGGCAAGCCAAGTCAAATTAAGTCACAGGTTATGTCAAGTCAAGTGTCACTTTATGATTACAATCTTACCTGCAGTATTGGGTCTTAATGAAAAGAAAAGACAAGATGTTAGTACCTGTCAAATAATGATATTATTGTCCAATTTAAAAAGTATGACAATGAATTTTCCATATTTGCCATAATTATGTCATGCACTGCCTTTAAGTCATATTTCATCATTTACTACTGTTTCTAACTTGTAATTACTACACTTTAAAATCATATTTACTTCATTTGCTCCATTTTTAAACCATTACTTAATTTACTCAGTTGTTAACTCAATTTTTGCTTCATTTACTGTTTGTTACCTTTGAAACCCATATTAATTTGGTCAAACATCATTTACTCAATTTAAAAAAGCATATTTATTAGTTTAGTTTGACTTCAATACTGTTTCTTGTCTTTCAATGTCTGTCAGCAATTTATCTGGTTTTCGCTGCTTGAGAAAGTGGACACATGGCTTGTGCGCCTGTGGATGGGAGCCTTGAGAGCCTTTTGATTACAGCTTGTCTTTTGACTTTGTCTCTTGGATATCAGATTGGTACTTTTGCCTTGGACACAGCTGTTTTTTTGTTTTTTCTTCCAGCCCTGCCACCTGCCTGCCCCCAGCCCTGCCTCTCCCAGCCCTGTCACGTATCTGACACTTTACCACTTGGGCAATTTGTAAACTCTGTATTCTGGTAGTCTATTTTTCTATGTTGTCTATGTCCTTTTTTCTTTTCTCTTAATTCTCTGCTGCTTTGTTGTTACAGTTTTTATTTTCTTAATATTTTTCTTTTCTTCATGACATCAACCTGCCTTGGGACAGCAGATGTTCATGAATATGCGTTAACCCTTCTCTTATATAAATTAAACAATTAAAATGCTGCTAAAGAGGCCTTCAGGAAGAAAGTGGAGGATCATCTTACACACAGTAACCTGCAGCAGCTGTTTGGCGGGCACAGACCATCCCTTCACTGTTTGGACAGATCACAAGAACCTTTCATACATTCGGTCAGACAAGAGGATTAACACACACCAGGCAAAGCGGACTCGGTTTAACTTCACTCTGACTTATCATCCAGGTTCCCGCAACATTAAGCAAGACCTCTAATGCCAGCTCACTGCTGAAGAGGCTGGTTCTGATTCAAACATCCTGACGCCCACCTGACTGCGTCATGACCACGGTCACTTGGGAAATCAAATCCGTGGTTAAGCAAGTTTAGAGTCATGTACATTGACACTGATTTGATTATAAGAATAATGTACCACACTATATTACTGTACTCATTTACAAAGTACTCTGACCTCTGACCTCACTGTCAACCCTAACTCTGCCTCACACTGAATCAGCTCATGTTGAGGTTTGTGAAAGTCCCCTCAGTTCTTCTGTTAGTCTCCCGCTGTTGTGACATCTCTGTGTAAATATTTGAACTCAGGGGAAAGATCAATCAATAAGCCTCATCTCTGTCAACCATTTTACTTCCAAACAGCTACTGTCTGTCCTCACAGGAGACAACAGCAGACAAGAGGAAAGAAGACAACAGGTAGGCGGACTAATAGCCCAAAAGAGTGACATACTGTACAGATGTGTAACATCTGGGCTCCATTCTGAGACCAGGAGGAGGAAGAAGAGGGTGAGGAAAGTGTGGACCACTCAGGAAAACAGAAGAGAGTGTGAATTCAAATCAGCACTGATAATTGTTTTGTGTTTTCTGTATCTTTTCATGTTGGAAATTCAGTTTGGTTGGTTTGTGAATATATTCTTATTGGTTGGTTGATCCTTGCAGAACAGTAAAGCATCATTTAGTGATGTCTCTAACATGTACACAGAGACACACACTAACATGCACACACTAACACACACAGAGACACGCAGACACACACACTAACATGTTTGTTCAGACTTAACTAGACTTTGTCAGACCAGCTTGTGTTAGTTTGAGCTGAGCTTTAGCTGAATGTTTACAGTTAGCATGTAACATGTAGCCTGTTAACATGTAATAATGTCATGGTGTAAGATGAGACCTGGTTTCAGGTATTCTGTGTTGAAGTGACATGTTCATGTTGATGCTTTAAACACAGACTCACTGACTGCCAGTGTGAATCCTGAATCTGATGAACATAAACCTGGTTCCTGGTGTCTCCTCCAGTTCTGTTTGTCCACAGAGAGAAAGATGCTGCTGTCGTCAACAGGTCTGACTCTGACTGTGTGCACCCTGCTCATCAATTCTGAGCTCACACTGTGTACAGGTGAGACTGACACACAGGTAGACTTGCAAAGAAACATTAAAGACTGGATGTCTTCAAAGATGTGGGAAGTGAACCAGACCACAGTCATATTAAGGGTTTTGTCGATCAAATAAGATCCAATGTAACAAGGGGCCACTTGTAAAGACGGGTCCTGAGAAGACAACCACACCCTCTGATTGGTTGAGGTGAGTGATGGTGGTTAGTGAGACAGTGGATCTGGGCAGGAAAAGAGGAGGTCAATTACCCAAGGACACCAAAAATGTGGACATACCTTTGGAGGAGCAGATGAGGGAGTTGTGAGGATATTTAAACCAGGAAAGCTGTGAACTCCAGAAGGACAGGCGCAGGCTGGGGAAGGGTAGACTGATGAGGGAAAAAAGTTTAAATGATTTAATGCACAAGATCGCACATTTTAAACTAAACACCAACGCAAAATTGCAGAAGCTGAATCACATGTGTCAGGTCTAGTCTCTTACAATAGGCAGTATATTGAACCGAAACAATGTCAACATTTTAGTCATGACGATAGTCACTTTTATATACAGTACACTTCGTTCACCCCTCAGTGTTCCTGGATCAGTCTTCAGCGGGTCAGATCCTTCGCTCCTCCTCCTACCCCTCCAGGAGGCGTCGGGCCAACTCCTTCCTGGAGGAGATGTTACCAGGGAACCTGGAGAGGGAGTGCTATGAGGAGAGCTGCTCTCAGGAGGAGGCCAAAGAGATCTTTCAGAACCAAGAGAAGACGGTATGAACCACCACTCTGATCCAACCAGAGGTTGGGACCCTGCAGGTCACAAAAGGCATCCATTAGTGTTCCCATTAGTATACTGTCTTTCTAATTCCTTCATGTGAGTCGTGTTTTAAAATGGTCCCTGTCCACAGAATAGAGCTGTTAACTCTGTGTTAATCTGTAAACAGAGAAGTGAAACTGTTAAAATTTCATTAATCCAAACTTTCAGATGTAAGTTTCTGCCAAGGAAGCAGTGGTGGCTATTTTTGTTGTTATATTTGGAATTAATGAAAATAATATATCACAAAGTAAACGCCTGAGCTGCTGTAATGCAGAGGTTTAACTATGAATGTTCTTTGTCCCACAGCTGGAGTTTTGGTTCAGATACACAAGTGAGTATAACATCATTAATCATTGTCTATGATGATGAAACCAAAGTGACCCATGTTCAGATGGTTCATGTTCATTTTGCTGCCTCCTCTGAAGATTCAGGTTCACATGATCACCACCTGATGTATGTAAATAAGAGCTGTTAGCTGTTCAGGAGCTTTCAACATCCCATAATCCTCTGAATTCAATTACAACAGATCTGAACTATTAAAATTACACTTTTATTTTACTGGAAATTGAAATAAATCATCTTGACCACCTGACAACATTACTCCACCTGTATGAATGAGTGCTGTATTTGAACGTCTCCCCTGCGTGTCGTAGAACTGAACCCCTGTCGGTTCAACCCCTGTATGAATGGAGGGATCTGCACTCTGGACCGAGGACAGTTCCTGTGTCTCTGTCCTCCTCAGTACCGCGGCAAGATCTGTGAATCAAGTGAATATCGCCTGGCATCTTAGGGATAGCAGTACAACAGAGTATCAATAACCTGGATTTGTGATATTGATATTGATATTATTGTATTGGTATTGTGTTTAGTGGTGTTGGAGTGTCACTATAGAAACGGGGGCTGTATGCAGTACTGCAGAGACCTTCCGGGTGGAGCTGGAGTACAGTGTGGCTGTGCTGAGGGATTCATACTGGAGCCTAATGGACAGAGCTGCGCCTCAACTGGTACAGCATTTACCCCTCCCATTTTAACCCTGTCTCTCTCTCTCTGTCTCTCTCTCTCTCTCTCTCTCTCAGACTGTGCTGTGTAACTTTAGTGTGGAGGATGTGGATGGTTAAAATGAACACAGCTCTGCTCACTAACAGGAGCTGCTTCACTCTGTGACTGTCTGTTCACACACACATATCTTCAGTGTTGATAGGCTATTACTCATGACCTGTAACCAATCAGAGAGTGCTGTGGGCGGGGCATGGTGAGACATGTTATTGAGTTTTGACCCTATGGGCATTTTCATTAGAGTAGGAGTACCATCATCAATTTGTGGGAAGTGCCAGTGGGCTACGCAGGAAAAAGTAACACTACGCTAATTAGCAAAATAGTAACCACAATGACTACTGTGTACACCGCACTATGGTTATTAAGTTAACTACAGCACGTTATACTGCTGTGGCTACTATAACGATTGTGCATTATATACAGTCACTATTATAACTACTGCACATTGTATTCTGTATGGAAAGCGTTTGAGCCTGTTTTCCATTATCCTTGATATTAAGTGTGTGAGTGAGTTGAACATACACAGTGGATCAGAGACTCTTACTAGGTGCGCTTTTTCAGCAACTAGTGGCACTTTTGTCTAACCAGTACACTAAGGACCCTCACTAGTGACGCACAAGAGCCACACCAGAAGTAAAACTAAAAATCTGAACCAGTGGGTTTTTTTGACACAGTAGTGGCCTTCTGGACCAAACTAGTAATGCCTGAAGTCTTACTACTGAACTAGTAAGATTCAAAAGCTCTGACATGTTAACTAGTAGCAGCTATTCTCCTCACTAGTTCCCCAGCGACCCACAATTAGCCAAGATCCTCATTGGGGTGACTTGTGGACATTTTGGACTTCACTGGTTAACTGGTGAATCTGAAAATCTCTACTAGATAACTCATGAGGTCGTAAATACATACTGTTGCCATCATGTATATTAAAAGACTGCTATTACTGTAAGTACTGTACATTTTAGCTACTACTACAACTATTGTACATTCTACTACTCTTACTACTGTTACTACTATACATTATCCCTCCGTTATTACTGGTACTACTACTATACATTATGCTCCTATAACTGCTACATTATACTGCTGTTTGGACAAGATGAGCCTCCTGTCTCTTTCCAGTGTCTTTCCCGTGTGGTCGCCAGCAGATGCATATGTTGTACCGAGGCCGCTCTCTGTTGGATGACTATGAATGGGATAACGTCACCATGGAGACAGATGGCAACATCACAGACAGCTGGGACCCTAAACTGAATTTAGAGACAGAGGGGGAGAGAATGACTGTGAACTCAACATTAAAACAGAGAGAAGAAGAGAGAACGACAGTGAACTCCACATTAAAACAGAGAGAAGAAGAAAGAACGACAGTAAACTCAACGTTAAAACAGAGAGAAGAAGAGAGAACAAATGTGAACTCAACATTAATACCAAGACAAAGAAATGGCGCTGGGCTGATGGGAGGTGAGGAGGAGGAAGAGGATGGGGGGTTGTCAACTCGTATTGTGGGCGGAGTCCTGGAGAGACCAGGTGGGAGTCCCTGGCAGGTAAGAGAGCGATTCTGAAAATCAGTTATTTTTTACATTTATTTAAGTTTCACTGATGCCTGAGAGCTGTGAGATAGTAGCAGAGTCAGTGACTCTGTGTGTGTGTGTGTGTGTGTGTGTGTGTTTAATAGTGAAATCTGAAATGGGCCGTTCTGCTTCATAAGAACTTTAACTTCTGTTATTTTAATGTGAACGTGACATGTTAAACTTATGCACTGCTTAAAAAGTGGTTAGTTTCAAGTGTAAACAA
>OMNW01022619.1:21111-32577 GCA_900303245.1 Selene dorsalis
AATTTCATTCTTATAAAATAATATAAAATAAATATAGTATAGAAAATGTAAGTATTGGTATATAGAACTTCATAAGTTGTATGGTATTGGTGACATAAGATCAATAAAACATCATCCACTGCACTGCAAGCTCGACATGAGCCTTATAGAAAGACCTAGATTCACACTCAGCATATTAAACAGCTGACCTGTCAGACAGAGCATTGATACAGGGGTCATGGTGTCAGTTTGGTGCTGAGTGTGACCTTAGCTGACAGTGTTAGAGAAGGATATAGGAGATATATGTGTACATTTCAAGTCTAATTGTCATTGCAATACTGAACGATGTTATAAGACATCACAGGGTTTCCTTGTCAGACTAAGGATGTGTGACACAGTCATAATAAATTCAGATATTTTCAGAATCATGGCTGCTTAATATGTTTCCCTTCCTGCTAACCGATCCTGTCATGCTGTTGACAGGAGATATACTGAGACATTGAACCCATTTGGCTCACAAAACACTGATATTTTTTCCAGCTGTCAGTCTGATATTAATGATGTGTGATGAGAGTAAGAGCCAAGGTTGTAACTCTCCTGCCCCACATTTTTCTTGATCCTCTTACATTTGTTTTCACTTCTCCTTCCCTCCACCCCTCCCCTCACTCCCCATCTGTCAAAAGAGGCCGATTATCGATCCATGTTTTTTCCTGAAAGGCAGAGTGGCATCATTATCTGGTAACAGCGGCTGTGGCTGGCTGTGAGGCGTGCACACGGTGCCCTGCGATTATAGGTCTCACATGAAGTGGCAGCCTGAGTCTTCCTGGAAACACCATCAAAACACACTGGTGGACAATCCAGTCCAAATGGCGATCATTAGTGAGCTAAGGAGACAGTTGGGAGAATGGGATGACTTTCACTGTCACATCGATGGACTGATCCGGACAGACTGAGGCTGAGGAAGGGGCTGAGGGTCTTGAAAGATTACAGATTACACACCACACACATACCAATTATCTGCACCTCCATCCATAGATATAATTGGTCCTGACAGACAAGCACACGCTGAGTGAGTAAGAGAATTCACAGCTCAACACACTGGACGACACATTTACAAAACCTTATCCCCAGGAAAAGTAATGAAGTCTTCAAGAAGAACGTTACAATCAGTGTTAAACAGTTCCCCAATGAATTCTACGGTCGCCATCACTATAGTCTCAAGTCTTCCTCAATACAACATGAAGTCCATTTATTAAATATATGCTCCCATATAAAGGAAAACAGATGATAAAGCAGGTGCCTTAGGTTACTGTGTGACGGGCAGATTGCAGCACACATAGTGACCTCCCTGTAACATCTTGTTCCCTGAAAATGTCTTGTTTAGTGTTTGGGTATGCTTTTTTATACTGGAACTTATTCAGCTGTTCAGCCTTTGGGTAGATACATTTTCTTAGAAGCTTGTTTTTGTCCAGTTGCACAAAGACACACACTCTGAGGAGTCTTCGGTTTCTGGAAATCATATGTAGTTTGAAACCTGTTTAGCTGGTAACATACATGGCTCCAGTGGGCTGTTAACCTTAAGTCAAGTGGGGTGTATAGTCAAAGCCTTTTCCTTCGATGCCACATTGTCTCTACCGTTGAGCGAGTGTCCTGTGGGTTAGGGTTAGAATTAGCTGCGACTGATGTCACAATACCAAAATTCTGACTTTGATACGATACCTGCCTAAATACCTTGATACTGACACTAAAACAATGCCAAAGCAAAACTGCTGAGCTATATAGACGTTTAAAAATAACATTGTTCTGTTGCAGTTGATGTTTAAGAAATACATTTGGATCACAATAGAGAGATTTTTGTCACAGAATGAGGACATGTTAATGGAGAAGTTCTGTTTTTTGCAATTTTTTGCAACCTAACTTTGATGACGTCACTGCCGTGCCACTGCTGAAGTCGTGACAATAACAACACAACTCCAACCCGCATTGAACTCACAGGGGAATAGTACTGGTGATTCATAACAAAATATTGGTGAAATGAACGAGCTTCGCGGCAGATAATGTTTTATTTAGACGCTGCATCGTTGCCCCAACAACTCCCATTATATAGATATACGTAGATCGCGAGTGGATCTAAATATCTTCCGAAGGACTCCAAGTTACACCAAAGTTGTATGGGTAAGTGGCAAAAAACAGAACTTCTCCTCTTTTTTCCTCTTGTTATTCTGTCTTTGACTTATTTTCTGGACAGCTCTTTGGCCACTTCATGGTCAAGGGAGTTGTGGAGGACATGTCACGGGAGGCATCTGCTGCCTCTTCATTGCCTAGCACTAGTGGAGCTAATGCCAACACTAAAGTTAACACATCTTTTTATGTTAAGTGTGACTTACTAACTTTTTATAAAGTAAAAGTGATCAGTAAAGAGGTGGATAGAATCCTTGGACTACAGGTCATTACTTTGAATTCACGATACTGTTTTGTTGGTCTGTCATGCTACCTCCCCCCTGAGAAATCCACATGGGGAAGAGATGCATCCAGTTTTTTTGGTTCCTTACTGAGTCTGATTTATTCATATTCAGTAGAGGATGCTATATATCTATGCGGAGATGTAAATAGTAGGGTGGGTAATTTAGATGACTATGTTATGGAAATAGATGAGGTGCCAAGGAGAGCTGCCCTAGATGAAGTGGTAAATAAACACAGAGAATCATTTATAGAATTTCTTTAAGACTCTAAAATGTGTTTGGTAAATGGGAGAAAATATGTCCACTTAATGATAAGTATACCTCGGTATCTAGAAGGGGGAAAGCAGTTGTAGATCATATAGCAACTCCTTATGAATGTTTGAGAACATGCAACATGTTTGAAGTGATAACAGCAAACCAAATGGTAGAAGTAATAGGTTGCATGGACATTGTGGGAGGGCGTAGCAAAGTGCCTGACCATTCTCTGTTAAAACTGAATTTCACTGTAGGTGGTGGGACTAAGTTAGATGTAGATTTAGAGAAGGGAAGTGATCTGTTCAGATATGAGTCACAAGGAGCTGATAGCTCTGGTAGACAGGCAGAATTTATGTTCTGAAACACAAGAACTGTTAGATAGATGGTGTATTGAGTTTTGTTAGTTAGTGTATGATGGAATGGGAAAACACTGTCCCCTACTTTGTTTGCTGTGTACATCAATGATGTAGCCAACAAATTAAACATCTACGCTGTCGACTAAAATGTGGAGGAGAAGATGTCAGTATTTTATTATATGCAGATGATATTATTTTGATAGCGGAAACGAAGGTTGATTTACAAGGAATGTTGACTTGTGCAAGTGATTGGTGTAAGAAGTGGAGACTTTTGATAAATGAAAAGAAAACTGAAATTATGCATTTTAAAACCCTGCCAATCAAAGTTGAACTGTGCAAAAGATTATAAATATTTGGGTCTCTATTTGGATGAACACATGAATTTCACCAAAGGATCAACGCTATTGGCTGAGTGTACTACAAGAAATTATTTTTCAACAAAGAAAAGATAGATGGGCATTAGATATTTGGGATGAACCAAAGCTGCGCACTTAAGCATGTATAATTTGTCTAAAAAGAAAAGATCTGTGTGTGCTCAAATTAGAGCTGGTATACTTGGTCTTCATATCAAGACAGGCAGATATGTAGGCACAGTGGAAGAGGACAGAATTTGTACTTCGTGTGATCTCAAAGATATGGAGAATGAAATGTATTTTGTGTTATATTGTCCATTTTTATGACTGTCAGACAAAGACTCTTTAGTAAGGTAAAGCCAAAATATGAATTTGTGTGGTTGGATGACATGAAGAAGTTGAAGTGTCTTTTTCAGTTTGATATATTTGCATTTTCTTCATATCGCGAAAAGGCCTGGGCAGTGAGAAGAAGAGCTATGTATAGATGAATGTTGTTAATAGTCTCAAGTTGTTTATGTATGTGTCATATGTACATATGTGTGGCAAGAAATGCCAACAGGAAGCATGGTCTAGTTTCTGACATTCTTTGTAAATGTGTCTTGTAATCCCTTATGAGATGGGCCACAATGGTGGCATGACACGAAAATAAAATATTCATTTATTCATTCATTCAAAATATTCATTCATTCTTTCTTAGGTCAGGAAACATACATCTTTGTTAGAACTTTATAAAACACAGTTTTCTCTGTCCTCTAGAACATCAGGCGTCATCTGCACTTGACCAGGGAGTCATAAACAGTCATTCTGAAGAGCAGCTTCAGAGCCACTGACCACTGACCAGACTCTGGTCTGTTGTGGCTCTTGACCTGTGAAGGAAATACTCAACTGTGTCAGATTGTACACATACGATGATCAAAGCCTTTATGGCCACGCTGTGATATCTCTGTGGTGTGTCTCTATCAGCCGGAGGGTTAAAGAGCTCTGCAGCCTCCCTCTGTCTGTGGCTCTCTCACAGTGAATCTTTCCATTAACATCCCAGCATGTTACAGAATAGAGCAGGGCCGACAGGCTCGGGGCTGTCACATATCCTCCATGACAACCAGTGATCGATGACGAATGACGGCACGCTCTAATGAAACCAGGCAAAGGGATTAAAAACAACTCTCCATAACTTGCCAGGCTGTTAATATGTTCCCCAGTCGCCTTCCCTCACTGAACTTCCCTCCAATGCCTCATTCTTCAATTTATATTGTTTTATTTACTCTCTGCCTTCACACTGAATGTTTTTTATGTTCCACTGAAGCATGGATTTCAGGGAGCCTATTTCTTTGCACTTAGCTCACTGAGACAGTTAAACCTAGTTAAACAGAAAAGCTCATTCCAGAAGCATGGCCAAAGCAAGCTGCAAGGTAATTATGCAAATTAGCTAAGAGCCCATAATGTTGGTCTCTGACGTCACAGATGGTCTTTGTAGAGCATATTGCCTTTTAGATGTGAGTTTAATTTGTGGCTCATTGTGTGCTGCATCGGAGTAGCCCTCCAAACTTTTTGATCACTGAGTGTAACACCACCATTAGGCCAATGATGATTTAATTTTTTGTTAAGTACTGCACATTATTGGCTATCCAGACTAAATACCCCTAGAACAGGAAACTCAAACCGATTCCACAAAGGGCTGGTGTGGCTGCCGGTTTTTGTTCCAACCAATCAAGAACACAGTCTGACCAATCAACTGTCTGAAGACTTAGATCAGTTGATTAACTGAGTCAAGTCTGGTGTGCTGCTGCTTGGTTGGAAAGAAAACCTGCAGCCACACCGGCCCTTTGTGGAATCAGTTTGAGATGCCTACCCTAGAACATGTGTATCAGTCTGGTAAAAAAAAGAAAAAAAGAAAGACAGAAAAAAGAATAGAATTTAATAATGTTAACGATGTTGTCATGACTTCAGTGCTCCTGTCTAATCTGAATACTTTTACTACTGTGATAAAAGCTAATTAATATCACTTTTATAGAAAACTAAGGCTCTGATCACAGTTTGGGGTAATTATAGTTGGTTTAGAGGTGGTTATTGTGGTGATATTCACTGTGGAAGTGCAGCTTACATCAGTTATAGTCAGAATGTAAGTAAACATGGATGTAGCCTCTATGACGTCACCTTCAGAAGACCAGAATAATCTGCATCTCTAACTTCACTACTTGCGAAGCTTTGAGATTCTCTTTCATTAATACTGTAGCATCATTAGCATGAGGCCTGGGTCACAGAATATTTAACACATTACCAACTAATAAACGTGCTTTAGAGCAGCTACACTACACAGTGTAACACTGGCATTGATATTCATTACCTGCTAATTCCCTACCTTCCTTAAAGAGAAGCTATGCAGGATTTTTAGCTTAACTATGCTACATTTTTACCTTAAAGGAGCTTGGGGCAGGGTCATAAGACTCAATACTGACATGGCCATAAAGGTAACTACAGCCATCAGTCAAGTTGGCGCAGAAGCATGAACTCTTCATAGTTTACTGCAAGACCTCCGCACATGCCTCAGCGGAATGACGTTGGTAGCCTACAACTGCAAACAGCATCACGTCAAGCGACGAAGTAAGTATCATCAACAAGTCAACACAATAGCCCCTTATACACAGCCTGTAAATACCGTTACTGTACCCCCTACTTCCCGGGGACGGGAACAGGCCGGAGCCGGTACTGTGTTTAAGGGATAGCCTTATCCTACACGCAGGAAGCAGCCCAAAACCGTCTCGCTTTGTGTTGTGACACACAAGTGTGGCTATTTACTGTTACTGTCGATGCAGTCTGAAAGGCACAGGCGAAAGTAAAGACAGCATATTGGGGGACAAAGTATTGTCTCTGATACAGGATTGCTGTGTGTAAGCAGCTTATGTTACTACACAGACACAAACAAACCGTTAGCCTGTGGCTACAGCCAGCTGCTAACGTTACTTCCAGGATAACAGGTTGGACTTTCGGTCCCAGATATCAAGGGACATACTTCTAACTAATCGGTTTCAGACTAAAGGACCGAGGAAAATGTGCAGTCTGTAACTATTCAGTGTTACAGAGCGGTGTACTAAGTTACATGCATGCTACAAAGCTAACGGGTTAGGTTTGTAGCACTTTGTTTGCAGCTAACACTACTTTGCACGTTAGGTCACTCCAAGTCCTCGGTGGTCTCATGATTGTTATGGCCCAGGGGGCGTGGGTTTGGTTGTTCTCCCTTCCCCCATGTGTTCCATTTTGTAAATTAACCCCATTTCCTGCCCACTCCTGTGTTGCATCGCTCCAGTTAATCAGTGGTCTGGCTGTATGTTACTCCCCTCTTCCCCTAGCCATTTGGGGGACGTAACAATGATTTTCAAATCAAGCTCTAAACATGACCTGTAATGTTTTCTTACCTGGTTACTAGGAAATGAACCATGTCAACCTCTGTTTTCAGTCCCAGTTCAAATTGAAGCTGCTTCAACCATCTTTGTTGGACAGTGGCTTCAAAGCTTGGTATGATAGGGGTATTCGTAGTATCGAGGACCTGTATGTCAATGATACTTTTGCTAGCTTTGAACAGCTATCCAGAAAATTCGGTCTGACCAATAATCATTTTTTACGATACTTGCAGGTTAGAGATTTTACTCGTAAGAAATTTGCTAATTTTACGACTCTTCCCCCTCTTTCCTGTCTGGATTCCCTATTAAAGGTCAATATGCTGAGTAAGAGTAGAATATCGTTTATTTATTCCCATATTATGAATAGCTGCAACCACTCTATTTCACATATTCGAGACCAGTGGGAAAATGATTTTGGGGTACAGTTGTCCGATGACGAATGGGATATGGCTCTTACTAGGATCCACTCTTCTTCCATATGCTCTAGACTTGCTTTAATACAGTTTAAAGTGGTGCATAGATTACACTTCTCAAAAGCTAAACTAGCAAGAATATTTCCAAATATAGATCCATTATGTGACAGATGTAAACAGACCCCGGCTACTTCCTATCATATGTTTTGGTCTTGTCCAAAACTTGCTCCTTTTTGGTCATCCTTTTTTGAAGTCATCTGTAATGCTTACGCTTATAACATCTCACCATCTCCTTTGGTTGCTCTTTTTGGTTGGTTTTCTGATCCAACGGGGGCTGTTCTCCCTGTTCATTTACAGAGGGTTATTGCCTTTTCCTCCTTATTAGCTAGACGCTTAATTTTATTCAAGTGGAAGGCTGCTACTCCTCCGTCACATCACCACTGGATTAGAGATGTTATGCAGAATCTTAAGATGGAAAAGATCAGATGTACCCTCAACGGTTCCATCAGCAGATTCCACAAAACCTGGGACCCTCTGATAACTTATGTGAACAATTTACCTGGCCTGGAACTGGAACAATGATTACACCTGTCCTTGAACAACCCTGTAACATGGAATATTAGGTGCACTTGTTGTCGTTTAAGTTTTTTTTTTTGTTTGTTTGTTTGTTTTTTGGATTGTTTTTCTGTGGTTATTTGTAAGTCAGAGAATATGTTTGTTTTGTGTGATAATTGAAAAACTACAAATAAAGTGTTCAAATTGAAGCTGCCTCCATGACTCAAACACGTCTCCGATGTTTATTCAGGTGCCAGCCCATCTTTGGTTGTAACTACTTTTGACTGACAAGATGTCACTGATAAAACCTTAGTTTTCTTCTTAGTAGGACTTTTCAGTGACACCATCTGACGTCACGTCCGCAGGACTGCGCGTGAAATTCGGATCACGAATTTCCACATTATGCAGCACACAGCCTGTTCAAGGCAATTCCCAAATCCTGCCCCAAGCTCCTTTAATTAAACAGCTTTGGAGTAATTGTGAGGGTTAGATAAATGACTTGTTACTTGTCACAGGCAGAATGGAGGCTCTCTCTCTTCCAACTAACGTCTCTTGGCCGAAAACCAACCTTGCAATGCAGCGCCTCTGACCCAATGTCACAGCTCTCGTGTGTGCAGCACCATGACACAAACACGCCCAATAACCTGTAATCTCTTGCGTATGACAGATACGACTATACAAATATACACATCGTACACGTATATAATAAATAATGTTATCCACCGCTCCGCTGTTTTCTTGCTGGCTTCAGGCGGAAAGGGGACCGGACTTGCAAAGTCCATACCCAAAAACAAACAAAGTAATGACACACTAAAGGAAAAAAAGAGATGAAGTTGAAAAATAAACTTGATGCAAATGTGGGTGGAGAACAGGAGGCAAGGGTGGGGATGAAGAAGATAG
This sequence comes from Selene dorsalis, assembly GCA_900303245.1. Taxonomy (NCBI): domain Eukaryota; kingdom Metazoa; phylum Chordata; class Actinopteri; order Carangiformes; family Carangidae; genus Selene; species Selene dorsalis. Next base: position 29,783 of record OMNW01022619.1, read on the forward strand.
GAGTCTATATATGTATATATGAGATGAATGAGGGACACAGACCCAGCTGCTCAGATAAATTATTCACTTCATTCTTGAATACTGTCCTGCCAGCTGCCTTGCACTGAGTCTGTCAGGTGCCCAAGAATGGAACAGAGAGAAGTGTCAGTCAAACCGAGGGGTGAGGAGGACAGAGAGAGAGCTGGAGAGCCTCAAAAAGAGATCAAACCTTTGTGACAGGTTCACACCTTTCTTTTAGAGACAAAATTTCACATACACAAAAACACATACACACACACGCTCCTCACAGTCTGCTCTGATTGGTGAGGTCTTGATGAACACTGCCCACAGTGCAACAGTAAGTCAGTCCCCATAGACTATAAGGCTATAACAAGGAGATAAGTAATAGTAATAGAGAAGTTTATCCTGTGTTTGTCCTTCAGAATGGCCTCAGCATGACTTTCCTGCTGTCAAGTACTGTCCTAAATCTAGGATGTCTGTTGAGCTTCATCATCATCATCATCATAATCCTCATCATCATCAGACTCTCAAAATCTTAAAAAGTTGACTACAGTATCTGCAACCATAGACTACACTGTATCAGCTGTCAACAAACACTAAACACAGTTTGTTTATAGGCTGATGCTGATTGCTGCAAAGTCATGAGTCTGTTTGTGGACAGTCTGGATGCAGGTCAGCACTGGTCCTATTAACATCGAGCTCTTGTAACAACAATCAGAGGATTCTGGCTTACTGTTTTCTGTGTGGTCCAGATAAACCAAAAACTGCAACATTGGTGTTGGTGGGTCCAAGGAGGGTGGGGCTTGGAAGATGGGCTGAGGGCACTGACTGCTTAGTTGTGACATCACTAAGTCCTGACTGCTGGTTTTAAGGCTCATTTTCTGAAAACAGGTGTGCATTTCTCTGTGGACTGAGGCTTTGACAGTAACATACAGTTCAGTAGCACACATGAAAATGAAAAATATCATATATCACCCTTAAATCATATTAATATGTGATGTAAAATGGTCTTTAAAAGGGAACTATGCAAGTCTGGTCGCTTTTCCGCTGTTTTGCTAACCCTCCTCCGGGCCATGTGCATTTGTTTTCAATGAAGCCAGTGAGAAAGCAATCAATAGAGCAAGATTCTTATCCATCATAAACAAGAGATTACGGGTCATGGGGCGTATCTGTGTTGCGGTGCCGCTGAGACGAGAGCTGGACACCGGGGCGGAGGCATTGATCTTGCAAGGTTGGTTTTCGGCCAAAAGATGCTAGGTGGAAGACAGAGAGCCTCCATTCTCCCTCATTTCAAGTTACAAGTCCTTTATCTAACCATCACAATTACTCCAAAGCTGATCCATTAAGGTAAAAATGCAGCATAGTTCAGGTAAAAATCCTGCAGAGTTCCTCTTAAAGATACTAAAAAAGCACTAGAATAAATATAAGTTATTAAGTATACAATTTGGTGTTGTGGTTTTATTTTTCCGTTGTGTTACTTAAGTTAAGTCAGTTGTTTTCATTCTGGTGATATAGTGTGTGATGAATATATGGAAGAATAGTTGTTGCTAACTGAGATCTGCAAACAAACAACTGAACAAAGCCTGAAGGTTTGGCATGAATTTGTCCAAAGACTTGCACTTGTTTGTGTTGTATGTGTGGGGGTGCAGCCTTCATGTGTTCTGTTTGTCCCATTTGTCTCTTAAGATTGTGTTTGTATGTGTGTTCCACTGACCCAGTTTTCCTGTTCACCTGTGCACCTGCTGCCAATTCCCTCATTACCTGCACTTCAATTCCCAGTGAGTTCATGAGCTAATTGAAATGTGACAGCATCAACAACCGCTTCATTATCCTGTATAGGAATGTGTGATTTTAGTCTGAATGAGACGCGTCCTGCCATCTGGCAAAGAGAAAGTACACACATCTCAGGACTTTGTGATGTTTAAAAGGAGAAGACTGCACAGGCTTTGGATTACAGGATTTAATGTTGCTATTTATTTTTAACTCAGAATTCATTAAAATTGTGGATAGGCTTCCCCTGGAGGTCAGGAGGCTCAGGATGGAGGAAGAGACAAGGATGAGACCAATTTTTTTTCCATTACCTGAGATTAGGATGCCTGGGATGGCTCGCTCTGCTCCAGCTCCAAGGACAGACACAGTGCAGACAACACCAGACAGGATGGGAAAAAAAGGTGGGAGTCAGTCAGAGTCAGAGACAAACCAGAAGACTGGAGAGGTCAAGACAAACCTCACAACAAAATACAGACACACAAACACATGGTGATCCATTTTAAATCAGGGCTGTTCTCCATCACCTGAGTCCAGAGTCCTACAATGACCATCAACAGGGTCAACAGGGTGAAAGAAAAACTGGCACAGCATAGGCTGAGTGTATGACATACACTGAGTTCACTGAAGTACTGCTTGTGCATACATACACTGCATCTACTTATTTTATTAATAATATTTTCTAAACAGGTAAACCTCATGAATGTAAAAACAAACAGGTGACTAATACTAATAAATAAAACAAAAAAAAAACAACATACACACAAACAACAGAGACTATATTAATGTAAAATGTTAAATAAAATAAAATGTTATATAAATAAATAAATGTTATATATGTTAAGAGAGAGTCCTGCTCTGCTCTGCTGTCATATGGGGTTCCACAGGGTTCAATTTTAGGGCCCATGCTTTTTTCACTGTATCTCCTGCCCCTGGGTTCCATCCTGAGAAAGCATGGTATCTATTTCCACTGCTACGCGGACGACAGTCACATTTATATGCCGTTGAAGAATAAAGATGCCTTCTCT
>OMNW01022623.1:0-14008 GCA_900303245.1 Selene dorsalis
CACACGCCGGTTCATACACACCGTCACACATTCCTTGTGTTGAGATCAAAGATACGCTGTCTTCAGATGTGCCCTTCCCTTCTTCATGACCTTAAGCTGTCAGTGTTATCTACTCCAGACATACACACAAACTCACACAGAACATCCCCATGTACTCGCTTTGCCTGGAACACACACGCAGACGCATACTAACGAATCTCATGGAGGCAATTACAGAGCCGAGCCCTTCATGCTGGCTGGCTATCAAATGTTTTCCTCCCTTCTCACAGTGTGTCTGTGTTTTTTTCCAGAGGAGATGGTGGATTGCTACCTTCACCGCTCTGTGTTCATCGCCTATATGATGTATGAACACAAGCCAAACGTTTTCTTCGTTGTTACTGCTCTTAATTGGATGTTTTCTGGTGGTTTTAACAGTTTCCATTACTACCCAACTTTGATGTATTTTTATTCCTGTGTGGCTTTGTCTCCAGTCCTGAGGTTCCCTCTCCCGACTGCGCGTGCCCATTAGTGCTGCACTCCTGCCTCTTTCAGCTCTATATGACACCTTTACATTGGCACAAATACGAAGTAAAGCATCTTGCTGCTTCTTGTCACATAACCTGGTAACAGCAACCATAGCAACCCATCACAGCCAGCCACTTTGCATACAAATGATAGTGACAGAAGTGTGTATGCATGTGTGAGTATGCATGAGAAGAGCCGGTGCCAGTTTGCTGGTGGGCGGCAACACAAATTTAGTTGTGTCACTGTGTTTGTGTGTTCTCGCATGCACACGTGCACAAATGCATGTAAAGGTGGGGGGGGAGAAAGAAAGACAGGAGGAAAGAAGGAAAGAAATACAGCACTGGTGAGAAAGAGAAAAGAGTGAGAGCGCAGAGACCAATTAAATTTTTACTCGCCTTTTGATTTCAGTGTGAATACACTGTGAGTGGAGGCCAGCACTTGATCTGTGCATCAGATGGTACTTATGCTCCACACTTTTATGTATGAAAATGCATGAGAGATGGGAAGCCTCTTTTCTGTCTCCTGTAGCTCCTTCATAAACACTACTTAACATCGCCTTCCTCATCCTTGGCATTAAAAGGCCTGTTTGATAGCTAATGTGCTTTTGTAATTAGTATCATCTGCAGGCATATAATCTGGATTAACAATAAGAAATGTGAAGATATTCAACGTAACCTCCGATACTCTTTATCCCTAAAATAAAGTTTGGAATAGATTTTCATTATATGTATCATAACCTGCTTAATGCTAATTACCATAAAACACAGTAGAATAATAACTGCTATGAACAAAAACACCATAAGGATGAAAGAGAAATCTTTTTTTACCATCTGCTCCATCACAGCATAAATTTTGAATTTGTCATAAGAGCTTTTGATGTCTCGAGTTGCCTGATGAAATTGCTGTTTGGCAGCTAATGGAGTTGGAAATGGTTCCAAGTAATCTTAGCTAATTTATAGCAGAAACTGACCCAGCATTGTTACAGGGCATGCTAACAATGAATAATAAAGACGCATCTGTGATTGTCGGCTCGCATATCTCGGGGATGAGTTTATGAGTGAATTCATGCACGTGGTGTATGTAAGTGTTTATGTGTGTGCAAGCGTGCGCGTGCGTCCTTGCTCACATTTGCGTGTGATTTGCATCTGCCTGCTCATGTTTGTGTGTGTAACAGAGAAGGGAGGAGGCGACGTTTGTTAAGCAGTGGGTAGAGTGGTGGGGGTGAGGTGGTGGTTGGGGGGGGTGGTTGTGTGGATCTTCTCTGCCTCCTCTGGCCCCGGCAGCATGCCCAACATCTGCAGGCCTGTGTTGTAGCTCTGCTGTGATACCAGGGTGGCACAGCCCATGATGGATTATAGTCATTGCACAGGTACCCATGCAAAACTAATGTGTATATAAGCAGGTGTTAACAGCTACAGTGGTGTGTGTGTTTACATGGGGTGTGTGTGTGTGTGTTCAGGGGAAATCATTTGTGAACAGGTGGAAAAGATGTTGAGAGGGTGTGTTTGTAGTATGGATGTAAATAGATACATATATACATTATTCAAATTTCAACAGACAATGACCTTTAAACAAATAGTGTATACGTGTTACCCATGTTTAGCGGTAATACATATTGCTTTTCATTTTGTTCCTTCCACTGCTCCAACTGAAAACCCTTAACACTTCCTTTTTAATCTGATGTTTCCCAGCAGACTTATCTCATAATGCTGGTAAAATGTACATTCATTATTTATACATGTATTTATTAGTATTCCACTGATTCTACACATAAAAGCTATTTTACTCATGATAGGGAGCACTGCTTCTCAGTCTGATAAAATAATTCTTGAGTTGGGCTCCTGGTTGTATCATGGGAAATGCAGGATACGGTGTTTTTGAAACTCGACTTATACTAGGGGCAAAAAGTCAGGATATCTCAGCCTCTAAAACTTTGGCCTCAGAAGTTATAGAGCTGTCTTGCCAGCCATGGGAAGAAAAAGGTTTCAAACATGTGGATTGCACTGTAAACTGTTTTTTCTTTTTCTTTTCGTTTTTCCCAGAGTTAAAACAGTTCCAACATTTTGAAAAATATGTTAATTTGCTTTTGTGCCAAGTTGCATGCCATTTTTAAGTCATCAAAGCCAGTCTAAGCGTTTCCTCCTGTGTCTTGATTTTATGCAAGGCTAATTCCCCCCTGGCTCTAGCATCTTAGTGTTACAGTACACTGCTCTTTAAACAGATTTGGGATCACTGCAGAGCGATAGTCCAGGTCAGTGAGCGGGTTGCATCCACATCTGCATGTGTGCATTCCTGTCTCTAAGTGTATGTGATTGGTACCCACACAAACTCGTCTTATCAACTCCAACATACAGTAGACTGAGCCAAACAGGCCCACTGATGTCCCTGAAACAGTGGGAAGTACAACCTTTTCAAGCCTCATCTTGGAGCTCTTTCTGTCAGACTTCTGGCTGTTTGAAAGTGTTTGGTTTTTCCCCTTGGCTCTACTTTCTCCTGATATCACATGCTTTGCACTCTGACTGGCCCAACCGGCAGTGCCTCTCTATGAGAAATGGATTTCTCCCAGTCTGCATTGCCATGGCGATGCACGTCTAACCCGCCAGTTCTGCCCTTTTAAGGATTTGCATCAAAGTGGCTACAGTGATGTGGAGGTGAGGAGGAGTGTGGGTAGAGAGTGATTTCACCCCTCGCTCAGCGTCTTGAAAAAAGCTTCATTTCATATTTTATAATGATGTGATGTGCAAAAGTTGTGTTCTGGATGAAGTGTAGCTGTGTGTGTGTGAGAAAGAGATTAACCACTACAGGACATCTTTCACCATGAATGACCTTTCATATCTTTAACCACACCACATTTTACAGTAATTTACAAATGACATGCCACGCCCCTAAAATACCAGATGAAATAACACGCAGGAAGCTGCTCAGAAGAGGGAACACTTTTCCACAAACAATGAAATCAGCTTTAACTGGAGGTCAAAAATAGAGTTTGCAAAACTGGGGCAACATCATCCTAAATTATGCAGATGCTGGGGCAAGTTTAAAGCCCGAGCCAGTCAATAACATTTCATCTGACATCTTCTATCACTCAAAAAAAGATCGCAGGCAGTCTAAATTTTGCCACACGCTTCAAAAATCTTGAGGTCTGATGTCGGAGTGAAAAAGAGAGACCTGCGATTCTTTGTGGATATTTGCCATTCTATCAAGACAAGGGTGCATCTCTCCCCCCCTTTTTTTTTCTTTATGAGCAACAACACACATTGTAAATTGCTGTGAAGTGTGTTGCTGGTGGGTTGAGAAGGATTTGCCGAGCCCTTATCTTACCTTTGAACGCAACTCTGATTAAGACAGAGATTTCAGATGGTTTGGATAAACAACCTGAGGTATTGTGGATTTGGAAACATGTAAACAAGCGTTTGAACAAAAAGTGCAAGAAATAGCACAAGGTCTCCAATTCTATGGAGAGTTGAGAAATCAACTGGGCCCTGAAAATTTCATCAGTGTTTTTGACAATCAAGTCATCTCTTTATTAGACTCAGACAGGCGGAAAAGGGGAAAAAAAGACGAGGAATCAAACACATTTTTGATCAATATTTCAAATGCTTCCATTTCTTAGCGGAGCCTGTATGAAAGAGTTATCGAGACGAGTCGTAACTATTTTAGGGTCATGTTTTAATGAGGCGATGGCACGGCGGTGTTGATCAGACACATTAATTGTCAGTGCTCATCTTTGAAGTAGAACATCTGCATATAGCTGTGCACTCCATAAACTGCAATTTAATCAAGTGTGCTATTAGATAGCATTCTTACTGTTAATTATTCTGCCAGGCCATTTGGATTACTCAAAGCTTTTTCTGTATGCAGCCACTTATTGCCACTTCGATTTATACGTTTTGTCTATCTACTCAACTATTATATCTGCCCACAGAGTCAAGAAGGGCTGCATCCTACTTCTTACAAAAGCTGCAAATATGCCTCCTCTCTTGGATGCAGATGTAGATGATCCAGGCCAACAGTCTGTCACCTGTTCAGGTGGCCTGTTATTCCTCTTGTAGCACCTCAGGCTGCCTTGACAGAGTCCCAGGACTGATAGCAAGGTTAGGACATGGTCACCGGTATGTGTACTCTCTCCGTCTGTTCCTCTCCACACCCCATTTCCCCTCTTTCATCTTGCTTTTTGTGTTTGTCTTTTTATGCCAAGCTTATCCTCCCTCCTTCCACCACAAACACACTGTTTCACTCCTCCATCCCACATCACTCCTCCCTTCCCTTGCATCTTCCCTCCTCCCCATACTTCTCCCTTTGCCTCCTGCATCTGTTTGGTGTATTCCCTGGGGCTGTGAGGGGCCAGAAGGGTCCATGAATAAGTCATTTACACTGGCCCCCCAGTCTCTGTGATCATCGCCAACCTGTTCAAAAACATGGTTCCCCGCCACCTCTCTCGCTCCCTCTGCACCCCTCTTTCCGCATCCATAAGCAATGAAAATATAAATAAATAAAGCATTGGGGGCTGTGCGTGTGTGTGTGTGTGGGAATATATATATATAGGCCTATATCTCCAATCCAGCTTTATTGGCAGGGTGAGCTGTCATGGAGATAAGAGGTGAAATCAGTGACATGCCCATTGGTTGAAAAGACTTGGATATGCCAACAGAGTAGAGTATTCCTTGTAAATTAAGCATTGGTTGTGAAAATCACTGCTAATACACAAGAAGAGATCCAATTAACTACTGGATGCCAAATTGTTTTTTCTTATTACTTTTATTTTGAGAGTAAAATTGGTGGAAGTGGAAATAGCATCGTTTGTGTGTGAAGTCCCTCCGAAGTTTACATTACTGGTTTACATCATTTAGTAGCACCATTCAAACTTAAAAACTAAAATGTCTCAGGTAATAAAGACTTTAAATCAATTTGAACTCCAGAAGAGGTCCAACCAGGAACTGCAGCTTCGAGCTCATGTCTTCTGCCTTGCTTAAGAGAAAGTAAATTGGACATGGACACTATCAAGCCTCAGTGATCTAAAGAGTGGCCTGAGGTGTTGTGGATCTGAAATTGACAATTTAAATGTAAGTTTTAATAACTTACAAAAATTAGTTTTTGTCCTTTTTCAAATCAAAAGTGGTGAATAATCGCTGGTTCCACCTTCCACAATGTGGGATATAATGCCATGCATGTTTGTAACCTGAATATCTTTGAGTTGTGGATTGTAAATTGGACAAGACGCAACATTTTAAAAGATAAATTCAAGTATTTTTAAATTTAGGCCTTTTCCCCTCAGTCTTTAGGGGTATAAAATATTTTACACAAGTCCAATAGAGTGAGAACACTATAACCAGCAACTGCAAAACAACTGCAAAACCTCTAATGAGGCATTTGTCTGCAAAGTACATCCGTTAAAAGTGTTTGTTTTTGCCACAGACAGGCTGAGTTTGTCGTGAGAGTTGTTACTGCTTAGACTTACACTTGTGCATAAACTGCACTGAACTTAATATACAATTTTTACATAAAAATACATGATGAACCTGCCCCTTAATGCTTTTCAATCCATCTGATCTGATCTGCAATGTTTAAAGCCAAATGTTAAGGTACAACATTTTGATACCCACACACTGACTCATCCATAACCACATACGAGACCAGACTGCTAATCTGAAAAACCGACAGGCAACCTCACAGGCAACAGGAGGTCAGGAAAAGACGTTATTGCTATCTTCCAACCTGAACATACTGTATAATAAGAGTGAAAACTAGTCAATGAGCAGTTCATGAGGTCGGCTGAAAGTAACAGCTTGAAGTATGATGAGAATTCTAGATGTATTTGATCAATAAAAACACAGTTAATTAGTGTTTTGCTAATGAAAGAAAATTACACCCCTGAATTTCAATGTGCTGCAGTGCAAACACTTGCAAAGAAATGTTGCTTAAAGGACAAAAAGAGTCACACTTTTGTTCTGACTACCCATGTAGGTTTCAGAAAATAAAAGCTATTTTACAAGGGAAATAGTGGGAGACTTTTCTGAAAGACTTTGGACACCTACAGCCGTTTGTTTTTTTTAACACTCACAACAAAAAAGCCTCTTTTATTGACCTGTAAAACAATCTGACAGCAAAAATACTTAAAAATACCCCCCTCATGTAGCTGCATTACCTCCAAGGATGAGTCAACTAAGAGAATTGCATATCCAGACACTCCCAGCACTACACACAAGAGCTTGTGATTGTGTCCAGTCTTCGTAATAGTTTGGCAAAATGTTTAACATCCTGGCTCGCTGTCTGCACACACCACTAAAACTTTAGTATTATGGTCATTTTTATTCTTTGTGAAACTAAATACACATTGTGATTATTGCTAGATTCATTAACAACAGTAAGTGTTAGCCACTGAGTTATTAAGTCTGACATGATGGACTGGTAAATACCACTGAAAAAAAAGGTCACAACCTACTCTGCAGATTTTTCAGCACAGCTGCGGCAAGTTCAACTATTTTAGGCCCAAAATAATTACGACGAATCTCAGAGAAATCCTGCTATGGCTGATGAATGGAGGAGGTGGAATAAAGGTCAGCACAACACAGGCATGACAATTATGCACTGTAAATATGATTTATAGGTCAAAACTCGATCAAATGTAAATGCCATTTAGACATGCTCTTCTTCTTCCTGTGTGCTGCCAACGAGCTAAGGAGGAAAGAGCTTGGTCATTGGTGTGAATTTCTAAAGCCTGTTGGGCTCACATTGGCAGGTCACACCATGAATTATGGATTTATCCCCTATTTGTTAGGCCTTTTACAGTGCTGCACAACTATTTGAATTGTATTCTTAGACGTTAGGATGGCAGCTGTAGTAGGAGGAATCCCAGTAGATGTGCCCTGCTATTAGCATCATTTTACATACATTTTTTTAATTAAATTAAACTAATTTGTGAAATAATTGACATGAAAACATTGATCTAATATTTAACTTTGATTTGAGGGGATGGGACTTAGGTTTGAGTCCCATCTGGAGCAATGACATGTGTGAAGTTGTATTATCATCATTACATGGAGACTACTGTGTGAATATCAATCACACATTATTGAGGTATTTTCTGTGTGGTCACCAGTTTTAATAAATTTTAATTAAATATAATCTAATCATCTGAAGGGGGAACATCCTGTCTTGCAGGACATTTGACACCCATTCACCAGGAGGGGTCGAGTACCTGACTGAAGGATAACTCTGTGTTTTTATGTGGATGTGATAATGAAATCTGGCCCCCATCAGGTGAGGGACAACTCCTCAAACTATCAGAGGCTGCCCCTGCTGTTCTCGGTGGGGTGGCCCCAGCAGATAAGCCTCCTCATCAGAAGTTTTACAAGGTGCATCTCTTCCCCCAGCAGAGCTCACCTTTTTGTTTTTATAGCTGCTCATGTTCATCCATGTATGAAATTGTGAATATTATCAAAGTCTCCTTTGTTATGCATGTTAACAACTTTATCAAAGCATTCTCATAATCAAAGTGAATTATGATTACATTATTCCATGCATAAAACACAGATTTATAATTTTAATCAAGGCAAGGTGGTGCAACGATCTCACCTCATATCAAGGAGAACCCTGGTTTAATTCCATAAAGAGTCTGTATGATATCCATTACGATGGTTTCCCTCAGGTGTCCTGTAATCCCACAAGTCACAGAGAGGTCGACCACGACTGGTCATTTATTCAGGCAGTGACAGGTCAGTGACCTACGGTGACTACAAGGCCTGCACAATATCAGCAAAATGAACCATGTGCAATGACACTGTTCAGTATTGCGATGGTGATATGACTTGTAACCATACAGTTCATGTGTCTTTCTGAAAACAGCTCAACACACTGTACACCAAAAACAGAGAAGAAGAGTGGAAAGCTTGCGCGCTGTCAACAAACTCCAAACATTATAAGTCAACTGAACTCGAGAAGTCACGCCAGTGCAAATGTGCTGATCGATGCCACGTGGAGGCGTTTCAGGCGCAGTATCCCAGGGACTGAAGCGAGTGTAAAGACATGGTGCCTGTAAATAAAACATACTCAATGCATTCCAGGCAACCTTTTGAGATGTGTTTATCCTGCATGTTGATATCACGATGACAATGAAAATAAGATCAATCGGTCAGCATCGCAATACCAAAACTCTGAAAACATGAGACAATTACTTTTTCAACTGTATCATAGATATCGAGGGTACAGTAGATGTCATAGGTGGGTGTGCACAGCAGGCCTCACATCACATGTTTTCTGACGTGAACACATGTTGGAGTGAGGAACAGCAGGGACAATAAATAAACAGTGTCAATAATGACAGAATCACTTTTGGTCCTTTTCCTTCATCCTCTATTTCCTTGGTAGCATCACAGCTGTGGCTGCGCCTTAATCCACACAGTTTAATGGAACAACAAGGAGGTTTGTACGATCAATAAAACCATCACAGACAAAGTAAGACAATTCATTTCCTCTTTTTTTTCTTTCCTATTCTCCCCCAGCATGTGGCACTCAGGTTCTTAACCCTTCTGGTAAGACCTATCACCCCCCCTTCATCTCAGTCCTTATACGACCTCTCCACTGTGCCTCATTCAATCTGTCATGACTTGGTGTTTTTCGTCTCTTAACTCACGTCTATCTGTTAAAAAATTAAACTCCTGTATTATATAACACTCACAAGTAATGGGAAGCTGCAGAACCGCACACACTCCACTGTGGAGAGTGAGTAATGACAGCACTTACCCACTTTCAACAACCTCCTCTCTCTTTTGCTCTCTTGTACACACATACGCACACACAGGAAATGGAGCTCATGCTCTATTGCAGATGATGTCTTTGACATTTTAAAGTAGTAGTATAGTACTTTTCCTATCTCCAGTCATGTCTACTGTGTGTGTTACTTTCAACAAATCACAGCAAACTGAATTCACAAGTGGCATTCCCATCTTAACCAGGATAAAGTGGAACTTGCTTTACATTTGTGGCAGTAGCTTCTACCCTCAGTGAGGCCCAAACACCATGTAATTATAAAAACAGAAATATCTGACAGTATTTTACCAGTTTGTTGAGGCAGATTGTCTTTTTGTTTGGTTGTTCATTTTTCCCACATGTAACAGAATCTCAATTCTCTAACTCTGGGTAGCAAAATGCTCCTTATCTCCGTGCACCAACCTATCTGTTGGGGGAATTACAGAAACAACATGTGACTTTTGTACATTTGAAGACTCCACAAGCCTAATTTGCAATTCTGTAGTCCCAAGTGGCAGGGAGAGATAGCAGCTTGAAATTCTCAAAAGTTTGAATGGCTTGATTACTCAGAAATTACGTAATATGATGTTGTTAAACTCTCTGTACCAAAATCCCCTTTTTTTCCCTGTGTCTGAGGCTGGCTGTGCAAAAAGCTCCACAACAGCTTTCTCAGCTATCTCTGAGTTCAGCTCTCTGTAAATGCAACAACACTAATGTTGAGGAAGGTTTTGGATTCTGCTATCAAATATTTGATTCCTCACTTTACTGGAACAGAGAGAATTACTTACCGGTGAGGATTTGTGGATGGTAAAGTGCAGGCAGGAAATAAGATGAAAACTACATCAATATTGCTCTGCAATTATAGGCAGCATGAGAACAAGCAAAAAAATAATCTTTGAATTATTGCTAACTGTTATGATATTTGTTGAACTAATAATACACCAGGGCTTCAGAGTTAATTTAGTGTAAAATTAGATGCACATTTAGTTTTATGAAAGCTGCACCAATCAATATTTAATAGTGTTGCATGTGAAACAAGGTGCAATGTGAAAAAGAGCGGGCTGAAATGGCAGAATCCAGCAGTTTGCTACTGAATGTTTTAGTGTTGTGTCATTTACTGATTCGGTTTTATGGTTGCAACTCAACTGTTTTGGTTTAGGGTCTCATGAAGAACTCTGTATGCTACCATATGCTATTAGATTTCACTACTAATTGGAGCTTCAGATATTTAGCCTGGTTACAGACTTCTTCAACACCTCAGATTCAAATACACTGGATGCTGAGTGCTGAACAATCAAAGCCCAGCATGTGTAATTAAGAACTCAGATGATTTTCCTACATAACCAGCTCTATCCATGATTACTGTCAGAAAAATGCCAACAGAACCTTGGATTGTGACAATGATTCAGCAAATTTTTAAATGTTAGCTAGTATGAACACAATGTTAATCTCAATGTATGAAAGAGAACAAAATGATAATTCTGTGCACTGGAGTGGTTAAAGACCAGCAGCAAGGACTGAGGTCTGGACAGGTGGCCAGACACATGACTCCACATGAATCACAACACACAATTTTACATGGGATTTGCAACAGAAAAAAGGTGCAACACTACTCGGTCTCTAAAGTTGAACAGGAAACATGGTAATAAAGCCTGCCCTAAAAACATGAATCTGTGGGGTGTCAGTTAGTCGGGATGAGCCTCTCACATCAGCTGCAACCCCAATTTATTAGTCAGATTAATGGACAGGAGTGTATTTTCACATGGAGTGTCTTGCCCAGTGCAGCTTTAATGTGCTTTGAGACGAGCTATTTGCAGATTGGAGGATTGGAGGGTTCTTTCAGGACGCACTCATGGCAGATGAGCCCTAATGCACAGGGAGTGGATGAGCAGCTGTGTGCCATACAGGACAGAGGAGGAGGATAGTGGGAGGACAGCGGGAGGATAAAGGGAGGGGAAGCAGGTGGGGCAGACGGGATGGAGGAGGAGACGTCTGCCAGGGGGGCTGGCTTGGCTCTGCATTGGCAGGAGCAGAAGGAAGAAAGAGAGTCTCTTAGGCATTCCTCATTTCTCTCTACCCATTTATCAGTCTCTGCCTTTTCCTCTCCCCCCGTTTTCACACCGCATCTGGACTCACTCTATCCATTTTTTTTTCTTTTCAACACTATTGTTGGATTCCTCACATTGCCTCCCCTTCTCCTTCCAGTCCAGGCTCTATATGTCCTCTCCTCTTTCATCCTTTTCTCTCATTCCTTTCATAGTTCTCTATCTCTTCTCTGCACCTTCTTTCCACTTCTGCGTCTTTGTGTGTGTTTTAACCATCTTCTCATTGCACCATCTTTTCACGGGGAAAGAGCTTGGCGCAAGATCTGTGCCAGTGCAGTCTAGATTGTGTCACTGTACCAAGAGAGTGGGTGTCAAACACAGACACTGGCAAGGCTTGCCAGGGAGATGGCACCACACTGAAGCCAATGGCTGCAGAGAAACATGAATATATGTCTGCTGCAACCCACTCATCCAGGACCTGATCCCTTTGGTTCGTTTAAATCTGAAAGAACAACTCTATTTCAAAGAAATCTACTGATTTGTCCTGATCCGTCCTTATTTGCTGCAGGAATTAGTCAGATTTATGTCTTCGTCACCAACCCATGGAGTGATGACAGCAGGCAGGCGACAGTTTAGACAGATCACCTGTTCTTTCTGTGCTTTCTGTTAACACTTTGACTCATACTGCGTTGACTATAATGGGAGGAAACTATAATCAGAACAGCAGCAACTGGCCTGTAACAATTAAAGAGCTATTCTAAAAAGGTCATTTTCAATGTTTCCAGCAAGTTCCTAGAAAAGTGTGACCATTTACACATTATATATTACTCAATGAAAAGGTAATTACATAACTACTTATTATTCAACAGGAAAACCAATTTGATCAGTGTTTCCCATGCAGTGAAAATTTATTTGAGGTGGTGGCTGTTCAACTGTGTGATCAATGTGCACACTAGGCCGCTGCGCACAGAGAAGGTTCAAGTCCCCAGACAGTTATTGCAGCACACACAAAATCAGATAAGAGTGTGTGGCAAAAAATAAGAAACAAAAACAACTGAAAGTGTTATAAGCAGGGATGGGAAGCAGCAGAGGTCCCATGATATGATACCGTCTTCAGTCATGATTTTAAACAAATATCCGGAATATCGTAATAACATATGTTCTGATACGTTATTTACTGCTCTTTTGCAGCTTCCCCAAAGGACAACTTTGTCAACATCTTTTCTAAGCAAAAATGTGACTGTCAGGCAGACAGACTGCCCAGCACAGTTATTTATGTTGCAAATACATGATAAACTGCACTGTATTATTTAGAACAATGCAACGTTTTGAAATTAAATAGCCCCTTCAGCAGTTGAGAGTAAATCACTGTTAAATTGAAATTAAATCAAATAAAACATGCAGTTTCACAATAAAATACAAATGCTAAACTGGAATTAAATACATTTTGCACTCTAAAATTTAGATAAATGAAATGTGATATTTGCTGCTGGTTAAGTGGCTTTGGGACTCAAAACATTCAAAGTCATTTAGACTGAAGGACCATCAGCAGTCTCACTGGGCAAGTCCCTGACCAACATGCTGAGAGGTCAGAGGTCAGAGGTCAGAGTGCTCCTGGTGACGAAGTTTCCTGCCATGGAAAAGACTCTCTCGTCTGAGACTACCTGGGATGCAAAGGTACCTTTCTATCATCTTAGCTCATGTGACTTCCACCAGCTTAGTGTGTCTTGTGAGTGCCAGTGGTGTGACCTCCTGGTAATTTTTTCTCTACCATGGCAGATAATTATTTTTGTGGGACTCCAACATCACAATACGTCTGACTGAGCAATTCTGCTCGTGCACTAGATGTCCTCACCTTGTTGGTGTGACAGGAGGTCAAGGATCCACTTCAACATAGCCAGGTTCCTGCTGATGTTCCTGAGCTTCTCACTCAGACATGGTCTGCCATCTCATTTCTTACTGTACAAAACACACACACAGGAAGAGAACAAATGTGTAAGTATGCAACAAATATGTTTTTTCTCTCTGGTAAATTTTAATTGTCTTAAATTTCAAGTAAATCTTTACCAATAAGTGGGTTAGTATATATTCTAATGAAACCATAATTACTTTAATATTCATTTACCTGCGGGATTATTGATTTCCTGTTTTTCCTCTGAAGACAGGAACAGCAGAGTCTTGAACCAGGTGTCACGGGTTGATGGTGTGTAGAAGGTGTACTTCTATATTACACTGCCATTCCTCTTCTTATGATCCTGACTGATGCTCTGTTTGATGTCTTTGACCAGCGCTGTGTCATTGCTGTCCCGTGCGCCCCATAAGTCATGCAAAAGCTGTGCAGGCAGCAGTGCTACAAGTGATGGAGTTCGATTCTTCCTGGGACATCACGGTGGTTGTTCCTTGCATTGACTTCAAGACATCAAACTGTCAAACTGAGGAGAGACACAATGGAATAAATCACAAGTATCAAAAGTGATACATAATTGCCCCACACTGCCCACAATATAACTAAACATATTCCTTTCGTGTTACGCTATTATTCTGCCATACCCCACTGCACTAGCCAGTGCTAACGATTCGATCTGAGCAGAGTCAGTTCATTGGATTTAAATGTGGTTTCAGTCACAATCACAAAGTCCAACTGACTATACACGGGTCTCATTGGCTTGCGACAGAAATATCGGTGCTAGCATAGACTGCTCCATAGGTTA
>OMNW01022629.1:3481-19355 GCA_900303245.1 Selene dorsalis
AGCAAGCAGCAGGAGGTGCATGGTGGTCAACACTGCTGCAGCGGATTTATCCTGATACCGGCATGTTACACACTCTCTCTCCAAACATCCGACCTCAGGGCCCTTTGCTTGTGTTGGGGCCTTAAACTAGAAGACAAAACAAAACAACCCTACACCTCGACTGGCTACGTCACACCTCTCACCTACTGATCTTTGGAAAATAATCAGATATTGTCTACATGAGCCTCCTGCTGTGAGCTCAGAGCAGACTGCGCTCCGGACATCACCCAGTCATCAGTGGCTTTCACAGTTCTGTGACTGGACATGACTGAGTTTGGAGCCAGGAGGCAACTCGTGCAACTGCTGTGATGATGATGATGATGGTGATGAAGGGCGCCACCTAATGGAGACAAAGACACATAACAACACACAGTGAAGTGACCCTGACCCTCACTGGCTTGGTAAACACAGACAATAAAAGGAACTCACCAGCTCATTTCAGCCCGTCAGTAAAAAACAACACATATGACACATAAATACTGCTTCCATACACATGTATGTTGGTCTGACATTATTTCTCTTATAATAACCTGCTGTCTGCAGCAGGATTATCCCACAAGGAATTCCCATCAATACCAAAATAAAATTACACTTTTTTAAAAATCATGAATTGCAGACTATGTGGACTTGCTGTTGTTTTTAGTGTGTGTTTGAATCTTTTGTGCTGTATTTTTAACAGTGTAATGTCAGCAGGAAAAGATTAATAAAATGGCGGAGCTCCATTTTGCTGCTTCAGCGTCCACATCCTGGTGGTGATCTTAACTTGTGGGATCCTTGAATAGAGGAGAGACATTGTTAATGTTGTTAGTCATATCTGTTCTTTAATACTACTGTGTCAAATCACAACAGGCCTGTTGCTCACTCTCTGCTTGTGCTGTAAGGAATGTGCAGCTGAATGACCAGGACTGTTTCTTTAACCAGTTTTACTGAGCACAAGTGCACATCTTCTCTTCCTCCAAGAATTCAACAGAAAAATCAGCTGAATTTAATTCTTGTAATTGCTTAGATATGAAGCGATATTCAAACAACTGAAAAAACATCAACATTAAATTCAGGCCTTTCTCCAGTGCACCTATAAACCAACTAGAACTGTGTTGCATGAAGCACAGTCAACAAATCAAGAGTTTCCAGGGGGCACAAAAAAATGATGAACATCTCTGCATTTAACTGTGTTGTGTACATTTGCAGTGTTTGCATGTGTTTTGTTAAGCTGTGAGTGAGCTGAGCTGTCAGGGCCACTGTAGGTTTCTAAATCAACTCTTATCTAACACACAGATGTGTTCTTGCTGAAATTTCAGTTACTGATGTGCAAGCATTGGAAAATGAAGAATTGCCATGAACCTGTCAGGCTGCTGTACACTGTTACGGTCTGACGCAGCTCTCCACATGAGGGCAGTGTTCAGTGTTAGGTAAGGTCGTGTGGCACCCTGCTGCTCAGTGCTGACATACTGCAGAATATCTTTTTCCATTTCATTTCCTCTCCAGGTGTGTGCTGTGTGTGTGGGTGCTGCCTTCAACTAAACAGATGAGTGTATGTGTGGTGACTTCACTTCTACCAGTGCCACAGCTGGGGGGACCACATGAGAGGAGTGAGCGTGTAGGTGGGTGTTGGTGCATGTGTTTCGCTTTCATGTGAATGTGGAGAAAAGTATATGAGGGAAGGAAAATAATGCACGTGTTTGTATCTACATATCTTCTGCTCATCAAGGCCTCCATTAAAGCATCATCAGTGGAAGCTGCAGGATGAGCCGAGTACATGGACAATACACAACTGTGATGAAACTGAAAGTCATTTAGAAAAAATGGCAAAAAACAGCATTTCCAGTGCCTCCACTTAGGGAAGACATGTCATAACCAAATATAGATGAATTGAAAAAAATATTATCAAGTTTATTCTTGAGAACACTGAAGGGTACAAAAAAACAAAAATGCATTTCTCTACTCATAGTTTTCTCAAGTTGGATTTCTGAATTCGTCTTCCTCTGCCTGATAATCACATCACATCGTCAGTTTTCTCTTTTAGCAGATTGTGCTATTCGGTCAATGACAGACAGATGAGCTCAAGACATGATGTAACATTGTTTTTGTTTGTTTAACAAACATATTTTCATTTTCAAATTATTGTAAAAAACAGGGCAAAGACTAGTTATTCTACGTTCGACTTCAACAGTTATCAATAACTCTCTGCTTGAGGCATTAGATAGTTATATTGTCATCAGTTAGTCATTACGCCCAGTGACTCTGTCAGAGGTGCAACAAAGCACATCCTCATCTTAGCTTAGCTGTGCTGAACGTACCTTTGTCAGTATTGGTAAACTGTAAATGTACACAGTTGTGATACTTACATATCATGTCCTTCATCGCTTCATGTGCTTTCGTCCCTCAAACCATCTGCAGTGATTTTTCTGTCAACACTGACCCAATAAAGATTCAAATTTCCAAAATTTTATTTTTCATCTGTTAAATATACAACTTTTCTCATACAATCATTGAATTGGAATAAAAATTTCAAGATGCATACATAAGAAACACAAAAGCATCAAGCAAGTGTGAAATATTGTCATCTGTTTTGTTTTTCCTCTTCATGTAATGTATAATTAAAGGGGAAGGACAAGTCCAGATCCCCCATGCCATGAGGTCCAAGAGAAACCTGCTCACCAGCAATTAAATACATGTCAAACAACAAATACATTCATTGTTACGAGAAAATTCTATTTTTTTGTTAGTTTTTTTGATGGCATTCACTCATACTGAAATGTTTAGGAGCAAGAATCTTGTGTAGAAACCGTAAACGGATTACATTCAAGCAATGTGTTTATTCCATATCCTCCCCCTAACTGATTTCAAGTTTCAACAATGTTCTCTTTTTGAGGCTTTTCAATGATCCTTCCACAAAGAAACTTAACATTTTGGCAGTAGTCAGAGTTGAAGACACTGGGTTTTGTGTTTGTTCAGCAGATGTGGATTTGAAAACAACACTGTGTAAGAGTGGCTCCACCCAGATGTGTGAAACTAGTCAAACACTTCCCCGCAGTGCAAGTGCACATCTATACGTGGATAAGTAATCCTACAAGGCAAAAGCAAATGTTTTTGGACTTAATATCCTGGACCAGGGGCAACTTCATCCTAAAGAAAACTTCATCTCCTGGAGACACCTGGGGAACCAGATTCCCAAACACGGCAGGACCACGGTGACTGAGTGTGTGGTTTCTAAGTGCTTGTTCTTTGGCCGTTAGCTCCACTACCAGACCTTGCAAGAGACTTCAGTAGGTACTTTGGGTGAAAAAAAAAAAAAAGCGCCTTCCTCTGCCTTCTAACAATAAACAAAGCCTACCTCTGTGGAAAAGCCGATTATCCAATCTAGTCACCATGGAAACCACAAAGATCCACAAGGTCTCTCGGAGCAGTTTCCAGTGTGATAGTCTCATCCTCTCTCTCATGTCATCCTTCCTTGCTTCAGGACTGACCTCAGGACAAAAATCAGCTGTTGCAGATTGTCCCTCCCCCACCTCCCTCCTCATCCCTTCCTCATTACCATGAGGAGAAAAAGGGCCGTTTGCAGTGGAAGGTTTGTGTGAAGGCGTTACCCAGCGTGACCACGCGTCCCTGTCCACCTGAGCGGCTGCGCTCCACCACCACCCGGGGCATCTGCACCAGCTGGATGGGACTCTTCCCGTCCTTCAGCGCCTGAGTCAGGTTCAGGATCTGTGAACAATTAGTGGTGAGTAATGGCTGGAAAGTGTTCTCTAGAGTCACTGTAGCCTTTGACCAACATCCAATCATCTTCGTTGAATCCATGTGAACGTTTTTACCCAATGTGAAGACAATATCACATTGTCATTGTAATGTCATTGTACTGTCATTGTAATAACATTGTAACAACAACAACGCTCCTAAAGAGGTCAGAGTAGATGCAGAGTAGAAGCAGCACTTAGGTCAGAACTGAAGAGAATTTCCTCCCTGAAGAAGATGGGAAAATGTTTTTGCTCTTGACTTTGTTTTAACAACTGGTTCTACTGGTAACAAAAGAATGATGGGAAGAATACAGCATCTAACTGGTTGAAGTTGGCCTGTGATAAACAGTCACACACAGATGGTCCAACACCCGCCGAGTATTTCTTGAAAGCGCCTGCCCTTTTCCACACCGTTACCTAAGAAACCGTCCCAGATGGTTCTGTGTAACCAACCATCTGGTAGGTCAGGTTAAATAATACATAATATCTAACTGACTACTTGTTTCAGCGTTAATGGAAACACAAGGAAGTACCACACAGCTTCAATGACTATTTCATTCCAGTGTAATCTCACAGAGCCTTTAACACTCTCAGAGACACTTAACATACATATACATCACGAGGTGTGGCAGGGAGAGAAGGTGAAGTTCAGATGGGTGGTGATGAGTTTACAGAAAAAACTTTGACTGACTGAAAGTGGGGCGCAAGAAAGAAAGGAGAGCGAGGTAGGATATTAAAGGAAAGAACAAAAAAGAGGACAGGAAGGAGGACAGAGACAAACCGACAGGAGCAGCACAGTCAAAAATGTTCAGTGTAAAAAAAAAAGAAAAAGAGCGCTCACCTGCCCCCTCATAACAGACATCTGTCGCTCAAACATGGTTTTGTCAAAGCCTTTATCCGTCTGAAAAGAAAGACAGTAACTTGAGTTTGCAGGTGTCCTGTGTCTGCACAGTGTACTCTGCTGCTGGACAGCTGGTCCTTTCCAGGATGATCAATGTCAGTGTCTCTATATAACACAGAGAAAAGAGAGCACAGGAGAGAAAAGGTGTCCTGTACCTTGAACATCTCGTAGAGGTCCTCACAGAGGTCCTGGACAAAGTTCATGTCAGAGAGGCGGGACAGCACCAGGTCTCTGGTCTCCTGGGAGAAGGCCACTTTCGCCTGGGGGAGCCATGCCCAGTGGAATGGGTCTGATGGGTGAAGGCAACATAAAGTTTGTCAATACAGTAATATCAAACATCGTCTGCCTGACGACCATCTAAACAGTTCAGCTGCATGTTGGAAATAAATATATGCTTCGATAGTGTGAGCTCAGATCAGACTGACACCACAGGGTGCCGTGTGGCGCAGTGGGTGGAGCAGGCGCCCCATGTGCAGAGGCTACAGTTTGCTGCAGTCAGCTCCCGTTGCGAGTCCCGCATCAAGTGGCCCTTTGCTGCATGTCTCTCTCTACCTCCCCATTTCCTGTCTCTCACAACTATATGATCAAATAAAGGCAGAAAGCCCAAAAATATACTTTAAAACACACTGACAACACCCTGGTGTGTGTATGGCATATATACAGCTGGAGCCAATGTACCATTTTATAAGACTGATAAAACTGAGACAGGTGGGAAGAGTGAGTGGCTGTAACTAAAAGGAACTGTTTACAGCTCAGCACTGTTGTGCTTCTTTTGAGGCATCCAAAAAACTAATCTGCTGCCTCTACCTTCATATTTAACACAAAGACATGACTGAGCCATGTGAGCAAAATGTTAAACTATTCCTGTAACTGATAATTATCTTCATAGGTCCAAACAGTTACAGTGGTAATAATGTCATTCTGATCATATTGTTCTCTGGTAACTGGAGATCTTGTCAGTCTTTTGAGGATTTTATTGACTAAATGACAGAAAAATGAAACAGCCCAGAGTGAAAATCAATACATGCTGTTCACGTCATTATTAATAAGCACTGGCTGTTGACAAGGAATGATGGAAAAAGAACTGTGAGCGAGAAAGAGACCAACATACAGGCTCTCCATTCGTCTGGGTGTTTGAAGGGGAAGGCCAGGCCATTGTCAATGGCTGCGATCTTGATGCAGGAGTCTGGACAGTTCTCTGGCCACTCTGGGTCCTGCAGAGAGGGGGTGGAGAAGAAGATCAGAAGACACGTCACCACTGAATGATTAATGGCCAGTTACAAATTATTGATCATGGTGCAAAGAGCTGACTAATTGGACAGATAGATGACAACCTTTGCTCATTTATCAATGCGTGGCATTTAATGACTTCCATACAGCGAGGTCAGTGAGGTGCTGGTTGGCTCCAGGCCTGTAATATTTAGCCTTCTGTCTGCTCATGAATGGCCCCTGTGTGTGTGTGTGTGTGTAACAGAGTATACAGTATACAGGAATAAGTGTTTGCTTATGCTTTTGTGTGCGAGTGTCCACTGAGATACAGAGAGAACCTTGCAGGCTTGAAATGCTCTGAGCTGTGTCTTATGATGGAAATGTGTTAACACTGCAGCAGCTGAAGCACGTGTGGATAGCTCACCTTTTGCCCCTCCCCCTCTCCTCCTTCTCCTGGTCTCTCATACTTGATCAACCAGTTGTCATTACCTCTGTCTGAGTAGGAGGACACAGAGGAAAAGGAAGTTAATAAAAAGTGCAGGGTAAGGTTTTATGCACTGATATGAAGCTGAAGGGACAGAGCACAGGAAACAACCATCATATTTACTGGTTGTAATGACAAGTGCAAATACAATTTAACAGCCTGACAATATCAACAAGTGACTGATGCATACCAAAGACAGCTGGTGACACTGTCAATAGATTAAGTCAACGTTAATCAAACTGTCAACATAGAGTGGGAGCAAAGTCTAACTGGTGGCCTGTTAGGTGCTGTGGTGTGTTTGAGTTCAGCAAACACTGCGCTCAACTGTCAGCAGAGACACTCCCTCACCTGTGTTTCTGATAACGTAGTCTAACACCACCAGCCGCTCAAACTGCGACTGCAGCTGCTTTCTGATGTTCTCGGCCAGCGGCTCTGCCTCGAAGCGCCGCAGCCAGTAGTCTGCTTCACGGTACCCCTCCACAAACAGCTGGAAGGAGCCCACCTGGAAAACAGCAACGCGGATGTCACATTTTCAGAAACCACTTCAGTATTATAGGGTTCAGTGATCTCACAACAATAGGCCGTTTGTTTATATGCGAGGCGTGGTGTGGTGCAACATCGTCATATGTGAAATTGTGATGTAACTGGAACAAAATGTCAGCAGTGCGTGGCATTTGAAACATGAAGCCAACTTCCTCGTAGCTACCTTTTTAACAGCGTCTAACGTCAACAAAGACTTCACCCAGAGGACTGCCTCATAAAAACCAGGCGGCTTCACAATTCACCCTCACGTGTTTTAGATTATACCCTAAAGATGACACTGGAGGTGAGATGACACAAGAGATGATGATATCCTGCACTGTCTAAATGATTTGAAAGTGGAGATAGCATGTATGCTTCCTCTGACTGACTTATTTGAATGAACCTGTCTTTCCAGGAAACACAAATATTCAGCAAACTGAGAGCAACACTGATACACTAACAACACTCACAGCTACTTTATCATGTTGAGACAGCAGACCAGGAATATGTAAAGATAAAAACAACACTTGACATGATCTAGGCTGATTAAATCAAGAATTTTATATCTATATTTGTCTGTCTTCTCAAAATGCAGAGGTGAGTTTCTAGCTGACACTCATACTTCATTACTAAAGGCTGCTGAGGGCAGGACCTGATGGAGGGACTGGTCTGTGTTACCTTGGGTGGCAGTCCCACTCTGTGGAAGCGTCGTCCCACCTTGGGGACTTTCTCTAAAGCGTACTTCTTCCCCCTGGACTTGGCTCTGTCGATGGCGCTGTAATGGAACGTCTCACTGGCCAGATACACCACCTGATGAAGAGGCAGTTAACACTGGTTCAGTTGTACAACAGCTGGATGAGCATTTCAACAGCTAGTAATAAATGAATCCACTCATGCCTGTGGCTGAGTTCCTTCAGGTGTTAATTCACTTCATTTGCATGAACTCATACATCAGTTTGAATTTCAGGTAGACTGACAGTGCACACTCATTTTTAAAATCATTAAAATGCAATGAGCCTCGGTGAGCCCCACCTTGGTTTTTGGCACCACTCCCAGGCCGAGCTTAGTGTCAACCAGTGAAGCAGCAGCCTCTGAGAGGTAACCCTGGTTAGGCAACAAGCAGCCTCGGCCAAAACAACATGGACAGCACAGCTGGTGAGAGGAGACGAGAGGAAGAACAAGCACAAAACCTTCAGAAAGCTCTTTTGAAAACCAGGTCGACACTGTTTCTGTCATCAGTTTGTTTACAGACAAATAAAAATGTGTGATAGAGTTTACCTTGTGAAAATATTTGGTCCATTTGGGGTTCAGGTGACCGTATGGTTCTTCTGACTTTGGTTTGAAAACACCAATGATCTTCTATAGCAGGAAAAGAGAGTGATAACATGACTGAGCATAGAGAGATAGATCATGTACACATGGGTTTACTCTACAGAAATAACACTTCTACATTTCTGTATGAAAATGTTGTTTTTTAAAACACAGGCCAGACGTTATTAACAGATGTCCAATACCAGAGATGCTGCTAACAAGTTAGCGATCAATATCCTCTCCCTGTGGTGAACATTAAACTTGTTAATGTGATGCTAATCGTGTATGCTGGCTGTCATAGATGTGAGCATCACTGGCTGCATCATTCAGCTACTCTCTGCTGCCCGCCCTCCTGTGTTATCACTCAACTCCTCACTTGCCATTCACTCCTTTCAGTTATTTCTATTTGACTCTGCATGACAGCGATGCAGAACAACCTTAGAGGAAGTTTACAGTGAACTAAGAGTCGTAAAGCTTGACGCAAACTAATCACCAGGAGGGAAATGCATTACTACTGCATTCAGAAACTGCTCAAGTCCCTTTGGGTTTTTAATTTTAAACTTTAAGTTCAGGCCTCTCCCATTGCCCTTTATCATCTTTAAGATAGTTATTTACCTTTATGGAGGTCCACCTGTGGGAAAGTCACATTTCAGCATTTGGCTGTGACTAAAAGTGGTCTAGACACTGTCTGAATGCACTGTAGGTGGATTTATAGTTACACTTGTGCAGTAACCTCACTACAAATAAAACTTTTCATACATTTCAACAGCTATTCTTAGTCCGTGTTCTTTCCTCCCCCCTCCTCGTCATCTATCATCGCTGCACTCTTTCCCCAGCTCACCCCTTTTGGGTCTTTGACAAAGTAGCTCCCACTGGAGCCCTGTGAAATCCTCTCTGGAAACACTCCGTTCTCGATGGCCTGCTCCGCCCTTTGGATAATATCTGCAAACTCAGGATCATCAGGGAAATGGTTGAAGTCCCCACTATTAGTACCTAGGATGGGAAACAGCAAATATTAAATGTATTAAAATAGCAATGGATTGGAACTCAGTGACTCATCATGTGGAAACAACACGATGAGCTGGAAACTTATTTTTCAAGTCTCAAGCAGAGATCTCTGTAGATCATCTCATCACTGAAACCATCTCACAGTGGGCTATTTCTGAGAAAAAGGCAGGTCTGTCTCCTAATAAAGAGTGTTTTAGCCACACTTGCTATTACTACTACTCATCTTTGGACTTTTGCAATCACACTTAGCATTTGAGCCTGCTTCACACTGGCTACTTGTTTGTCATGTACTGTGTTCTTCATTTCTACCAACTATGTGTTGTGTTAGCACAGATGAAGTTGCTACCAGATGATGTTAATGTTAATGTTAGTTTCGAGTTGGAGTTGACAGCAGACTACAATAAGAGTTGCAAATGGTAAAAGCTATTTCGAAAAAAAAATTTGGGGAGTGAAATATTTTATGGTAAGCTCATGTGCAGAATTGACTGACAGCGAAAACAGGCGCTGAATATGATGCTCATCATCAACTCAAGCTGCCATGAGGCGTGGGCAGGTTCAGCCTGGACATGTCTCAAGTCTGTCACAGGGTCAACCAAGAACCCCACACACTCATGTTGCCATTTAGCCATTGGAGAACATGCAAACTCCACACAGAGGCAACACCCAAAACCTTGCTGTGAGGCGACAGTGCTAACCACAAATAATGTATATTCAGGCATATATCTTTTTATTTATTTATTAGTGTGTCATATCCAACATGTAATTTCCATGCACTCTTGAAACGACTCCTGTTGATGGTGATGAAAGGCTGGAACTGTTCCTAGCACATACTGAGAGGAGAGGAGGGATGAAACAGGTGGCTGGTCTATCATGGGGACGGTACACAGCCACACACAAACACGTTTAGAATAACCAATTCACCAAACCTGCATGTCTCTGGACTGTGGCGTGAAGACACAGAGTAAACATGAACACTCCACACAGAGAGGCCTCAGCTAGTCAGATCATTTGAACCACAGATCTTCCTGCTGTGAGGCAACAGCGACTCTGCCTCTCGTCAGAAAGCAGCATTTTCTTTTGCTTTGCAGATCTAATACGGCCCTGTAGACGTGACCGCTCTCTGATAAGTATGGGGTGTTAATTATTCCTGTGAAGAAGGCCCGGTCATATGACAGGACTCCATATGCTGTCTATCAGTCACACCAAAGCCACAGTGGGATGCAGGGAGAGATGAAGAGACTGACACTGGGAGGGGAGGGGACGGACAAAGGGACAGGAGGACGGTTAACTGGCCATTTGTCACAGAGAGATAAGGCGAAACAAAGATGGCTTTGAAGCTAGTTCACTTGAGGAGGGTGGAGAGAGAGAAGCTAATTAAAAAGGAGGAGGAAGAGAAAAGAAGGATGGAGATGTGAAAATAGCGGACCTGAATCCCCAGAGGAAAATGTATTCACATGGTGTTAGAGAGACTAATTCATACTGAATCTTTCACTTTACTGGGGGTCCTTGATATTACTCCAGTCATATCTTTATCCGCTTACTGGTCCACCTTCCAAAAACCCAAAAGCCTCAAAACATTAGCAGTGAAATCTCTTTAAAAGGCACAGATTTTTTGCATGAGGTGCACGTCATAGGCACAAGTATAATGATATTTAAAGCCAGACTGTTCTTCTGTTTCGTGCTCTATTTTTTACTGGCTCAGGCCAAGTCACACAATACAATTATTTAAATCACACACCAGGAAGTCTACCATGGTGGCCTACATCAAGTCCACCATCGATGTATTCAGCTTATCTTCCATGGTAAACTGTTAGTGAATAGCAGACTAGGTCAAGGCTGTGGTTCCTGCTCAGGATTTGGACCACATGTAAAATGTGTATGTTATCTCTGAGACAGTCAGACAGTTTCGATTATGCACCCCTCTTCCACAAGATGTGAGGCCATGATTTTACTTTCTGTGGTCTCTACTTAAGTTGACTGAGATTCAAAAACTGTTCCATCTTGACTTTAATATGGAAATGATATGGAGATTGAGCGTGAAAAATATTTTATCTTCATCATTTAATTTTTAACAGTAAATTCAGTGTTTATTCAGCTGTTGTGTTTGATGAAGGATGTGCGCTTGCACTTGATTGAACTGTTGACGTAAGTCTATGGTAATGCTGGTGTGTAGTGTGACTGCAGGATGCAGAGATGTCTCTCCATCTCTCTCTCCCCCCGATCCTCTCTTTTCATTATTCTCACCCTGCAGAGAGCCGAAGTGAAAGTAAATACACGTGCACGCTTCCCTCCCTCCCAGATCCCCCCTTCATCAACGTCATGTTCTGTACTGGACTACAGAGTATTTGTATGCCTGTTTGAGCTGTGGCCTTATCCATATTTAATGTCTGTCTCTCAGCTCTTGGTCAGTTAATGGGCTCAGCAGAGCTCATTCATGTGGGGGGGGGGGGTGCAGCTCACTCTCACTCTCCAGAGACCTGCTGACCTGCAATGCACAGAGTGTGACATGTCACAACACTGTGTTCTGAAAACATGGGCTGCTGCCCCAAGACGTGCAGCTACAGTTCAAAACACAACTTTAAAGGTAGAATCTATAGACTTACAGACAAGAAATGTTGAATGTTGTGTTTACAAACTGCAACGAACAAACCTACAGACTCTACCTTTAAATTTTAGTCATTACCATCTCATGTCCTTCACACAGTGGTGCTTTAGTGTATTCAAACAAATCAATCAAGATTAAAACATGTTGTTTAACGTTACACCAGATAAAATACACACTGAATGCTGCTCTCGGGTTAATGGGTTAATAGTTGAACGCAGCTTCGTAGGCTGAACACATGTAAATTTTTACCAAGGACCTATAAAACCTTAAGTAAGGTCCCAGTCATGTTCAGGGAGATAAGTTAAACTGCCACAATCTAAAAAGGGAGATTGGAGGACATCTCAGCACAATATAGCTCTCAGGATCATGTGTGACTCCTCATTTGTAATGCAAACTGTGTTGTAACTCTAGATCCTGAACACTATTATTCTAAAAGGCCACAGGAAATGGGACACTAACACCTGTGTTTTCAGGCTCAGAGCGTCTACCTGTGGCCTAGATACGTGGCCCTGATGGAACATGGTTGAAAAGCAGATATCTGCAGAGAAATGCTGAACAATAGACAGGTGAAAAGTGACTGAAACAAACACTCAAAACTTATGCTGCAGGGGGGAAAAAAAAGGTGGGCGCCATGAGGGGGAGAGGTGCTAAATCCAATTAGCAGTTAAATGAAAATGTGTGCCGCTTCCATGGTGACGAGATCACTTCTTCTTTGTTTTCTACAGTAACCTTTCCTTTTATAGTACAAAACAAAGATGGCATTGTACAAGTGACAACAGATCAGCAATGAGCAATGCCAAAAATACATGGCCCAAAAAATAGATGATGTAAACCTTCATTCTGTGGAAATGTAATGTCTGTGGAGAGAGAAGCACTGACACCTGCTACACAGGAACTGACACACGCAGGAAACTTCAATACTGCACCAGAAGTACAACAACCAATGGGCCTCTGATGTGAGGACATTTTAAAACAGTTACAGTATTAGCTGTACTCGTGGCTGGACCTGTAGTGTGGATGTCATCAGGTGAAAGTGCCAGCTCATGTCATTCACCAGTGATAACGTGCAGCAGTGATTACATCAGCTGACTGGAGGACACAGTCATGGTCCAGACTCTCAACGCAACACATGACAAATGCCATCAGTGTGACATGAATATAGCTATTCACACACACACACACGCACACACACACACTCGGATATAGATACCTGGGGATTTCTATCTCCACCAAGGCAACAAGTTACTGCTTTCTCCAAAGTTGCGGATCCCCAGTTAGGGGCAGGGACCCTCGAGGGGGTCCCAGTGGGAGGTACGGGTAAAGGGGTCGGTATTGCACACAGGACTTGCACAACAAGAGCACAACCATGTTGCATTCACAGCGAGCTCACCTACCAGTGAGCAGACAGTGTTGTTCTGCAGTGAACCATATGCAACAAAACACAATGTTCCTCGTCCGCACACATCCTCGCTGAGCATGAGCACGAGCTCGCTGATCTACCCGCCTATTAATCAGCCACTGCTTAATATAATATCATATCTGTTGATGACCTTGATCCAAAACAATTACCTGGGGAGGCCAAGGTGTCTTTATCCGACGACGAGCTGTGTCTGTTCCGCCTGCTTCGCTTCTCTCGTGCTCCCCGCGGGGACGACGAGCCTCCTGCTAAGCACGGTAACAACAACGCCTCTTCGCCGGAGCCGTCTGTCTCCAGCTCGGTCAGGACGCTTTCACATGAGTCCGAAATGCGAACGGCGGCTCCCGGGTTCGCCGCGAGCCCCAAGCCTATCTGTTTCCTGTCAAATAACACCTTCGGAGGCTCCGCGGAGTGAAAGTTAGACTCCAGCACACACTCCGCTGTTGCCCCGGTAATCGGTACGGGCTCCGTGGTCTCTGTCTCTGTCGGGTCGCATTCTGACATCATTGTCGCACAGTTTTTAATACTTATAAATACACTAATTTACACCGAGTTGTATTCAAGTTGTTAGCTTTCCATTGAGACGAAGCCCGAGTTCATAAACCCCAGATAAATTAATCGAAAGCAGCTGCTTTCGCTCACCGACATGTCCACATAATCTTCTACCCTGCCTGTCCTGCTTCCTATGTAGCTCAACGCGCATGCGCACCAAAAAGAAAACGGTTGGCCAAAGCTGCCTTCAAGTGCCCCTTGGAAAGTCCGCACTCCCGGAATCAAATTTGTACCTAACAGGTAACCTACTTCCTGGAAAAAAAGAAAATACAAAACTAATTACTAACATCAAATCTTGTTTTGGCTGTAGTCCAAACACAGCATGAATGGGCTAGTTATAACGTCCACAAAAACAATTAAAACAACGTCATGAAAATTAGCCTGCGTGTGAGTCAGCCACTTTAGGCTAATTATTAGGCTGTCACCAGCTGGCCTGCTGTGAAACAACTTCCTCCTTTCGCATGTATAGTGCCTATTTTCAAACGACCTATTACACTGTAAACAATTCCTGACACCCAGAGCGCCATTCATTAACCCGAGCTGACGCCAGGTAGCAGTCGTTTAAGTCTAATCCAGTTTCATAGAATAATAAAAATCACCCATGTGTTCGTGCACAGACTACATGGTTCATGCTTTAGCTGTTATGATGAAATTGCATATCTTTGTCTAATCAAGATGTTCCCCCAATTTTAGCGCTAGGATAATTTGATTAGATTTTTTAAACCATTCGGTGTAGATTAAACAAACTATAGACAGTTCCTGTTCCTTACAAAAACGACGCAGATTTCCCATACAAGTGCAGTGATGCGTTCGCGTGCCATTCATTCATTTTGCTGCCTATCTGTCGTGCCACTAGATGTCGACAATGATACGCAAATCAAAACGGCTGCAATAATGTTGAATCCCACATACAATAGCCTTCCTGTAAATACATACTCCATTTATTTATTTATTTATTTTTATTTTGATGTAAAACATAGGTGTTCTTTCTCAAACAATTTTAATTTAAGCATCATCATTCTTAAGTTCAGTTTAGGGGCAATTTCTTTTCTACCTGCATCCCAAATTACTGCTTTTCCTGTGCCACCAAATGGAAATACAATGGTAAATTTTACTCAGCTCAGTTTTTGCACTTTGGGCCCAATGTGGAATAATGCATGTTGAAAGCCCTCTAAATTAACTTTGCTAGTCTCCTGATGCAGTAATTTCCCATTCCTTTATTTTACTTTCCCCTCTCTTTTCTTATCTCCCCTGTGAATAAGTGTGGCCACTCTTTTTTTTATTCTCCTAGTGCACTCAATCACCCAGTGGTCTGCACAGCACCAGCTATATAACCCCTCTCCACCTATAACTCAGCCCCTCCACCGCCACCCAGCTCTCTAATAAGGGAGTAGCTGAAACACATGCAAATGAGCAGTCAGCCAGCTGGTATCACAGCAGTCATGTGATCTATCAAGGTAGGGGGTTAGGGGGTGAAGGAGACATGGAGAGAGGGGGGAGGGAGGGGAAGAGTACAGGGACGGAGGAGGAGGGAGGATGAAGGAGGGATCTTGAGAGAGATGGACAGGTTCAAAGACATGATGTAGAGACACCCAGGTATCTCAGTGCTAGCTCTTTGCTAAAAAAAATCTAACCAGTCCTCTTTATCCTTCTCCATCAGCCTTCTCCAGTGTTTGCACCTTGGCCTCCTATGCTCTGTATGTCTGTATCTCTCCACTCTTCAAGGACAAATACCTGAAATGTCAATCATGTGACGTATGTCACTTTACAGAGAAGCACATCAGCGCATCCCTCTTTTTCTCTATGTGTGTGGTGTGTCTTTGTGTGTGTATGTGTGTGTGTGTGTGTGTGTGTGTGTGTGTGTGTGTGTGTGTGTGTGTGTGTGTGTGTGTGTGTGTGTGTGTCAAACCTATGTACTTCACCCACCACTGGATGACAAGCCCCTGCAGCAGTCAAAGCACACTGCAGACACACTCATTGCATGAATGCATGCGTGCGCGCGCGTGTGCATGTGTGTGTGTCTTTGCCTGACTGTGGCACCCAGCGGATTCTGCTGGCACAAGATCTGATTTACTCTGCCAACAGCAACCAC
>OMNW01022653.1:0-20624 GCA_900303245.1 Selene dorsalis
GTGGAAGCAGTTTTCACACCTGCCCACAGATGACAGCTCATCTCTATATTCTTGTCCTTTATCTCGAGGAGGGAAACGTAACGACCTTATTTTCCGCTACGGTAAACTCAACCCTGAGCGGTCATTGCGTAGGCTACTAGTGTGACCACGCCCACCAAGCCATGTGATGAATGATTGTAAACCATGTAATCCTCTGAGGTCTGCTACTTTCACTTTCTACTTTAAAATAACAAGTGACGAACTAATTGAACTGGAATTGGTCCCCATAAGTATAGAAGTACATACTCATGAACATCCCGACCGCTTCGAGTTAAGTGCAAATAGTGTCGAGCATCCCTTGTGAACACGACACACACCTGAGACAGGACATTATCTCTTCACATCCTACTCACACTGTCAGTCAAACAACATCCGTCTGAGCTGATGTGCCCTCACAAAAGTTTAGATCATCATCTCCTCTATTTCAGCCTCCGTCTCTGTCTCTGTCTCTTCTTCTGACAAATAAATAACAATGCATATCTGAGCTGGAACCCTTCAATCACAATTACCCATAACGCACAAGACACTGAAACAAATGCATACACATTTAAACGTATGCATGTGTGTGTGTGTGTGTGTGTGCACATGCAGCCTCACACACACACACACACACACACAGAAAGACACAGATGGCCAGTGCCCAAGGCCTCTTTCTAACGCATGAGCACACGCTTGCAGTTAGCCTGAATATACAAACGTACTCTCTCTCTTTCCCCCCGTTCACATTTGGATTTCATATGTGGAACATATGAAAGAGAGATCATCATGTAAGGAGGAGGGGGCAGCCCGAGGGTTTTTACACAGCCCACAGACAGAGTAAAGCATTGTTATGAGGGAAGGAGGAGGCATCCCAGGGATAGATATAGTAGAAAAGTAGACTCTGGAGTGAGAGAGAGAGAAGCTGCTTTGTTTGATGAACACTTACGATCTTGACTCGGTGGCCTGGCGTGGCTGTGATGTCCCAGGTGCACTCCTTACGGCTGGGATACTTGTCCGGCCAGTTAGGGCTGCTCAGGGTCCCACTGGGGCTGTGGATCTTGTGCTCACACTCAGCTGGATACACACACACACACATAGAAACACGCAAGCACACACAAAGAGGAAGTTAAAATCGTGGCTGCACAGGAAAAGGTCAGAGGAAATGGAAAGAGAACAGGAAGGAGAGAAATGAGAAACCCAACTAGAGAGAAAAGATCTCAAAGAAACACATCCTGGTGACAAGTTCACTGAGAATTTCATGTGCACAAAGACTATAGACTGTAGTTCATATAGTTGCTGAACTGGGCAAACTTCATTCACAAACATCGCAGAAAACATAGAGAAATGATAAAATTCAATAATAAAATGTTACGTTTTCATTAGTTTTAGCAGTAGCAGGAGATTAAGTAAGTGTTAAAAGTTCAAATTCATGTATACTTCAACCAAATGTCAATCCTATGGCATTTCTTTAAATGTTTACATAAGCAAATACCAAACAAATTAATCGGACTAATTAAATATATCTTTAAATATTCGTACACACACAGAATCTATTGCAGACACTGCAACTTAAAGTCCTGAGCCTTAGAGACACTGATGTTTAGGAGCATTGTGGGTAAATTGAGTTATTTTCAGTGGCTGTGTTGCAGGTTTTTTTTTTTTTTTTTTTTTTGCAGCTGTACAAAGGCTCTGAGCACTAATATACACCTTAACTGTTCCTGCATAAAATCTTCTGGACCCTGGATCTATTCTCTGTTAGATAATGGAAATAGTTACTCTGTAATCTCTGTTATCAGTGATTTATCTCGGAAAAGGTTTTAGGCATCTCAACATGATGTTCCCAGAGAGCATTACTATAAATCTTGATGAAAAATCCAACAAATCATAAGGAAAAACACTTTGAGATTTACTGTATCATACAGTTTGGTTTCACTCATGGGGAAGTGACTAATCATAGCAGCTATACCTCATGATAACAAATCTGCTGCAGGCCTACATTTTAGCATGCTGACAACTGTTTCTGGACTCCTGGAAAGTTTGCATCAGTTACACACTACACCAGACAAAGGAAATACAGCACATGTGTGTTTAGTGTTTGCGCATTTGGTGCAGGTTAGATGAATGTAACACAATGAAGATGATGGGATGCAGGAGGCATTCACAAGACAACACAATGTGCTCCAGAGAGACAGTTTTTTTTTATTTAGAGTCAGAGAAACTGGACCCATGTACAGAATGAGACCGATGGATTTACAAGAACAATGTGGAAATATAAAGGGGAGTTTTACAACATGCAATATAATGAATACAGACGTCATATTCCACAGAGACTTTTGCCACAGGAGACTCTACAGACCCTCAGACTGTCAGCAGTTAAAAATAAACTACTTGCATGATATTGATTTTATCTCTGACATTGAATTGTGTCATAATTATCGTGCCTGACAAAGCATCAGAGGCAAAAAATACTCAAATCTTCCCCATTGTCAAGTTGATGACAGCAACAGAATATTATCACAATATTAAAAGAAATTAGGTAAAAAAAAAGTAAAACTGTAAAAAATACTGATTTTAAATTTACTTGTCTTTCTTTCTTTCATTTCAATCATGTCTCATTGTGTTACACACCTCTGGCAGGTGAGAGACGTCACTTAACACCAATGTCTCTCCACACGATGGTACCGTCACACGCACATACAGCATGTACAGTATGGATGTAAACACACACAAACACACACACACACACACAGGAAGACTGCACTACATGCGAAGCTTTCAAGCTCCCAGATGTTTGAAACATGAGTCTTTTTATGAGCGGCACAGAGAGCCTTTAGTGAGGTGTGTATGTGAGTGGTGATGTGGTGTGTGTGTGTGTGTACATGTTCAAAAGTTCAACTTCAAAGAGATGAGTATAATATGCCAATTCAACAGTTGTGTATATGCATGTGTGTGCACATGGGGATGTGCTGGTGGCTTTTAATAAATTATATTTTATGTCAAACTGAGATTTGTGTTTCTCACACGCAAACACACATCACAGTAAACACAGCTTCAGTGACTTACAGGCAGAGCTGTTTGTCTTTTGAAGCAGGTTCGAGTCCAATCACAAGTCGTGTCGGACTTTCAAGTTCATGTCAAGGTTAAAGTCTGAAGAAAAGCAGCGATTCCCAACCCTTGTGCTGCAGACTGGTACCCATTAACAAACGTTGTGTATATGTTGTATATTCAGAAGATTCTCTTACAGCGGTAAATTTGAACTTGTGCAGTCTTTTGTGTGCCAAATTTTCAAAAAAGTCTGCAGTACACAAAAGGCTAGGAGCCATTACTTTAGAGCGAGTGCAAGCAGAGTCTTCCAGAGTAAAGGCGATTTTGACACAGAATACACTGTCGAGCTAACATAATACTACTAATACTACAAAAAACATTCGGCCCAAACTCGCTTTGAAGAATCTCATTTTCATGTCTTGTTTTCCTTTCCATGATCGGCTTCACATCTTCTCCAAACTTTAAATTTTTTTTAATGTACCGCTTTATGTTTGTGGGTGGTATGGCGTGACACATCTCTGTTTGTGTTGTGTGTTTTTTTTATATTTACATCTCAGAGCTGCGATTTACCTGGCATTCATCGCAGCATTAGTCTCGCTTGAAAACGGTTTACACAGATTATGACTAAGACTTTAAGACCTGTCTTGTGCAGTGTGACATGTAAGATTGCTGTTTACATCTAATAAAATGCAAGTTAAGTCTTAAATCTCTCAGATAAAGGTCTCTAGGATGTTCAAGTCAAGTCTCGTCATTAAGGTCAACTTCTTTAAAGGAACAGTGTGTAGGATTTATCGACATCTAGTGGCGAGGTGTCAGACTGCACCTAAATGAATACTCCTACCCTTTTAAAGTGAGTGGGAGAACCTGCATGGAGGACTTTCTCTAGAGCCCGTGTTTGGTTCGTCTGTAAAGGGCGACTGTAGAAACACGGTGAGCCCCATAGAAGAGGAACCGCTGCCTATTCAGATATAACATGCTAAATCGAAGCTAACAAAAGCACAGTTTAGTTGTAGCTAGTATTACATACGTTAATGCAGTGATTCTCATGTGACAGGTGGGGCACGACAAGCTGGCTTAGACCACTGTGGCCAGCTGTGGTCAGTGGTCACAGGAATTATTACAATGTTTCCATTTCGTGGTGTCAGCGCGTCTGGTTTGGATTGAAAGTAAGCGAGCGAGCGCAAGAGCACAGCACTGTTTGTCTCGCACTCACTTGCTCACCAGATTTCACGTTTTCCTTCTGGCAAAAACGGAAACGCGTCGGTTAGAAATGAAGAGAGGAATAGCATAGAGAATATAGGCCTACATCTATATCCAAAAGACTTTGTCCCGTGATAGATAGATAGATAGATAGATAGATAGATAGATAGATAGATAGATAGATAGATAGATAGATAGATAGATAGATAGATAGATAGATAGATAGATAGATAGATAGATAGATAGATAGATAGATAGATAGATAGATAGATACAAAACAGTTTGAGAACCACTACATTAATGAATGTGTTATGAATATTATATTCAATTTCACCAATAGCTTCCTCTAAATCCTACACACTGGTCTTTAAGGAAAAGTTTAAATATCACGTCTTTCATGTTGAGTCTTTTATATAACTGACTCCAGGTGCTTTGACTGCACAGGCCTAATGATTATATATAATATAAAGAAATCACATAGTATTGAAAGCACATTGCACGGACGTTTTTTTTTTGTTTTGTTTCATGTTTTTGTCTCAAGTCTGACTTGAGCCTGACTCCAGCCTCAGGTCAACAGGAGATTAAAAAAAAAAAACAACAACAAAAAAAACAACAACACACACCCTTCCTCAAATGGAGAGGGTCAGTCTGCTGTCGTGTGGACTCTGATGTGGGTAGACAGAGTAGGGATTGTACGATGGACGGTGACTGTTTTTATGAATGAGCACATGCTTGTGTGGGTGTGTCAGGACATGCATGTGCGCTCCGACGTTTTTGTGCCAGTGTGTGTGCGGATGTGAATGTACGTGAAACCCACCTTCCTTACAGTCATGTTTGTTCTCATGCAGTACAAAGCCATGGCGACACTGACAAACGTAAGAGCCCACTGTGTTGATGCACTCGTGCTGGCAGCCGCCGTTGTCCTTGCTGCACTCATCTTTGTCTGTGAGAGATACACATGCAACACATCACTCATGTGGAAACAGCAAAGAGACTGGGTGGAGGGAAGGAAGAGGTCAAGCTGGGGGAGAAGAGTGGAAGGATAAGACCTTAAGGATGAGGGGGTGGGGGAGGTGGAGTATGAGAAAGGAAATATTATAAGTAAAGGAAGGGAGGGGAAGTCAGTGAAGGAAAAAGGTGCTGTAAAAAATTAAGGAAAGTGACAGAAATGGATGAACAAAAACCAAGAGTCAACACGTTCACCCAGATCATCATTCAACTGTCAACTAATTATGAGGCTGATAGTTAAAGCCCAACAAGATGGCCGAAAAGGCAGGACCATCACAGCTTTAAACACTGTCTGCAGCCCAAACCAAAACAATACAACACCTTAACTTTTCCAACAGCGTGAGGTGAGAGGACACTACTGTCTTACGACAGAAGTTAGCGTAAACAGGGAGCGAGATAAACCACCTCAAGAGAAAAAGACACCTGCGAAGAGTTAAGCTTGTTTGTGTGTGTCTGTGAATGTCTGTGTGTGTGTGTGTGTGTGTGTGTCAGATTCAGTTGGTGTGTGAAAAAGTCTTTGTGCTACTCGGGGTCATGGCTACAGCTGCTCTGTGGTCAAACGTCTCTTGACCTTAAAAATCTGCTTTCAGATCAGCTGTGCTGTCCTCGGGCCAGACCACCACTGCTCCATCGGTCTGATGTGTTGACAGCGCCAGCTGAGGAGAAGCTGTAAAACCTGACGGGAGCTTCAGTCTGTCTTCACATTTGAATCCCAGAAACTCTCTCCACAGTAACAACCAGAGGATTGTTACTGAGGACCTACTTCTGTGTGATGTCCCGACATCACAGTACACGGTAGGATATGTGGGACATTAAGTTGCCATGGTGATGCCGTAATGTAGACCACAAATTCTCCCTAAAAATAAACTGATTAGATTTTGAAAAACTTTGCTCCATAAATTTGCATACTAACAAGGAGGGCTGATTTTCTTCAAAGTACAATAGCAGCTTCCTGCTGTATATGAAATGAATGAAATGTGTTTTTTTTAGTCATTAATAGCTGCTGATACTGTGTTGTTATGATGCTGGCACAGCAAGACAGCTGCACGTAGTACACTCTAACCTTGAGTGAGAATACTTCACTCAGATAAGTATACTGCTACCACTCTCACATTTGTCTGCGAAATAT
This sequence comes from Selene dorsalis, assembly GCA_900303245.1. Lineage (NCBI taxonomy): Eukaryota > Metazoa > Chordata > Actinopteri > Carangiformes > Carangidae > Selene > Selene dorsalis. The sequence goes on from OMNW01022653.1 coordinate 6,401, forward strand.
GAAGCTACATGCTGCAAACAGTTAGCTTATCTTAGCTTAGCTTAGCATAAAGACTGGGAACAGGGAGCTAGCTATAAAAATACCGCCACACAGTTCTAACAAATGGAAATACACTATAAGACCTTTGCATGATTTTAAACATATTTCCCCAATTTTAGACCAACACATTTATCATTTTTGATAATTTGTGGACCTGCGCTGATTGTTTGGCTGCGAAACGTGAATATAAAACGATTGGCAGACTGATATACAGTATGTGGATCTCAAATAAAAACAGCCAACACAACAAAGGTGTTTTCTCGCTCCTGTCTCATTTTGCTCTCCCTCATCCTCTAATTTGTGGCCTTTCCGACCACATGGCTCCTCCACCAGGACGTCTGGGTGATGACAAAGCCCCTGTAGCGAAGCTGAACACTGGGGGAGCAGAACGGATCAGTGTGGAGGTGGAAGAAGCTCTGTGTGGGGCCACGTTAAACAACCACAGTGTCAGGAAGAGAGAGAGAGAGAGGGCAGGAGACGGACAGATGACCGCACAGGAAGACTGAAGAGTGTGGGAGACAGCCCAGTGTGTGTGTGTGTGTGTGTGTGTGTGTGTGTGTGTGTGTGTGTGACTGTGAGGGACAGATTCCTATAAAGAGATGTGAGATTAGACACAGACACTGAGTCTCACCTCAACTCAAGAGCTTGTGAATCAAACTAGATCTGCTTTTAATGAAACCACTAAATCCTTCTCTCTCTCTCTCTCTCTCTCTCTCTCTCCTACTCTGTGAGTGTGTGAGTGTGTGAGTGTGAGTGTGTGTATGTCTGTGTCTGATGTGGTATTACGGTGCTATTGTGGGCTCAGTCTCACCCTATCACAGGCTAAGAAGCTTTGCGGTTGATGCTACACAGTGTTCATTGTAGCTTTCTTCAGGTCAAGCACACAATGTCCACATGCACACACACATGCACGCACGCATGCACACACACACACACACAGACACACACACACACACAATCACTCACTCACATGGATTAGTAGTGTGTGGGAGGTTTGAAGGGACCTCCCTAAAGCTGCTGGCGTGTCGCCAACCAAAAGCTATCCCTGGAAGTTTCTGACAACAGCTGAGCCACTCACAACAACTTTTTACACATGCGCTCAAACACATCATCTGTGTCTGACTAAGTCATTTCTACACAGCCACACTCCACTGAGCACTTCAACCGTGTGCTCCAGGTGTTCTGCAGGTAGCTGACAAACCAGTCGACAGCTCCACACCATCTGAAGTGAGAGCAAGTCGTTAAAAGCTAAAATGGAGTTGCCTGTTTGGAGCAGAGAGAAGCCGGCGTCTTAAAACTGTTATTATAACCAATAATGTTCATTATCTGGTGTTAGCATCCAACAAATTCATCCGTTCTACAGCGAGTAGAGGATATTTGTTGTGTTTTGACTGGAAAATCACAGCTGTGTCCAAATCCCACACTATGTAATAATGCTCTTGGTATATACTTCATTTACACTAAATAACATGCATATGATGTTTGTTTGATTTTTCAAGGTGGTGCTGAAGGGCACTTTTGTCCCATAATGCAATGCACAAAAGAAGAGCTTCTCACAGCAGCAAAACACTGAGACACTCCTGAAACATCACTTAAAATAAAACTGATTTTGAAACTGACTCTACAGAAGATGGCTTGATTCTTGGCTTGACATCTATTTGTGCACATGATGTCTGATTCCCTCATATAATAACTCCAGAATAACACAGCGTTTTAAGACAGATGTGTAAATATTTGATTTGATGTCTGCAAAATCACATATACAATCATTTAACTGATGTTCAGAGCAATGACTGCTCCATTTGTATCGACTACATTAGACCATAATCTTCTAAACAAAACCTCTTGATTACAGCCAACAGAGAGAGCGAGATGTGTGGATCAATAATGTTTTATTCTTAAATTTGACTTGGTTTGGCATCTTGAAAACAAAAGAGGGATCAGAGACCTTCTATCTAACTAAGACTTTCATGCCTTTATCCAGAGTAGATTGTTGCAGAGCCGTTTTTACACAGTTTACCAAATCTTCTTTTTTACTTTTTTCTTTTTGCTTTTATTTCTATCGAGCAAATTAAATGATGCTATACAAAAACATGTCTTGCCTTGCCTTTCTTCTTGATACATAGTATTTATATTGGCTGGTATGGAATTGGGACACAGCACATGTTTCCCTCTAGAGGAGAATGGATTGAACAACGATCCACACCGTGAAAGCAGGATCCATCCATTCCCTCAAATCGCTTAGTAGACCCGAGCCAATCAGAGATGCCGATTGTGAGGTCATGTTACCTCTGACCTTTGATGAGGCCGCCAGCTTGCTGTTGATGCGGCCACGAGCGGGAGAGCGGCTGTGCTTTATGTCCTGGCATGACTCAAACACAAACATACGCTCCTGACACAGAGCCAGCCTGTCTGAAGGAGAGAGGGCAGAGCGTGGGGTGGGTGCAGGACGACAGGGAGGAGGAACAGCAGAGCACAGACACACAGACACGGGCAGACAAACTGATACTGTACGGACACAGACATATGCATATGGACACTTACACAAATGCAAGCAAACGTACACAAACAGAAAAACACAAAGCAGAGGTGGGCAGACATGAAATGTAAAACAGGCCTCCGTGTGCTCTGGATGAAAACCAGCAAAGACATGAAACCTAAATCATCAGCCCGGTGTCCACAAAGCTCTGTTCACTACAAAAATCATTTTCCACCTGTTACAGACCTACTCCACCCAAACTGTTCTCTCCTGGCTTTATACTGTGTCTAGGTGCAGATGGTACGAGCTCTAGCAAACGGCCCAATTCCAGTCCAGCCCCCACCCTCCCTGCGTGTGCATGTTCCTATGAAGGGTCCAAGTGTCGTTCCGACCAAATGACCCTGAAGTGGGAGTGGGTTATAAAGCTGTCCAACACCAACAAGTCTGTATCGATGCAGGTTTACAATCCACACTGCCAGACTAATGCAGCTTCGCCCTGAGTGAGATTACCTCACCTCAGACTCTTCTCGTGCACACATGAAGAAATTATCTTTTACATCAATATTGATATAATTATAATATCCTGTCTGGAGTACTTTGGGTAAAAATTAATTTCCTGTGTCAATCAATGAGCGGTGGGGATGTCCCAAAGCTTGCCAGTAAATTTAAACCTTCCTCCTATTAAACACTCTCACTCCATCTCTGAGCAGCAGCGTGCAGGGACTGTATTGAAATTGGGCCTACTTGTGTTTATTCCAACTGTGAAATGTCAGTCCATTAAAATTTCTCAAATAGCTCCTGCAGAAAAATCAACACATCTGGTGTCCGTGTGCTAATTATGCTCCAGACGCTCACATATTTGCACAGATATGGCTCCATTGTTCCCCCCACCCTTGACAAAGACATATGCACCCCCACACACACATACAGCACACACTCACACACTTGTCCTACCTGAGAAGAAATGGGCCTTGAAGCCTTTCTTGGAGACAGTGTTGTCAGACTTGAACTCGATTCTCATGTTGTTGTACTGAGAGGTGATGACTTCAGGGACCTCTGTGCCGCAGTATTTCCCATGCAGCTTAGAGTCGGAGGAGAGGCCGCTCCGGACCTCCACATAGTCGTATTTACACACCTAAACACACACATAGGGGACTCTGTGACACACACTCACTCTCCCTTTTTATTGTGATTAACATGCAAAGACACAAACACAGACACACTCACCTCGTTTCCCTCCAGCTCAAAGGCCTCAAACTGCATGGAGATGCGGTACTGAGTGGGAGCAACCACCTGCCACACACAGTTCTTGTTTGGTGGATACTCTTTAGGCCAACCAGGAGTGCTGATGGTCCCATTCAACTTAGAGAGGAGACCGCCGCATGCCGCTGCAAACACACACACAAACACACGCACACAGACCATTCAGAAAGAGTCAAGATAGAAAGAGCAGGAAGCTGAGACTGAGTGGTGTTTGACTTAGATATTAGAAAACATGGTGACAGACAGGTGGGATGACACTCATACAGTAGGGTCTGTAAGTCCCTGCCTGCTCTCCCATCATCTCTTGCTACCTCTATAATATCTGCTGTCTTTAAATGTCTTTAAGCAAATATTTAAAAATGCTGAAAATATTATGCATTGACTTGTTTTACAATTTAAAAAAAAAGAAGAAAAGAATGCAAAAGTATATTGTCCTATCATTATAAACTGCATCTACAAAAGATGACACAGCTCACAGTTGATTTATGGACATGAAAAACTTCACCGATAAGTGGATGAGAAGATCCTACAGCATAAAACTGCAAAGAAGCTGGAGGAGCGCTGCTGCTGAAATGTATCGATCCAGCTCCAGACAGTTGGACACATCATTTATTGACAGCTGATTAAATCTATAGCACAAAATCATTGGGTTCACCCTACTGCAGAAAACTCTAGCTGGGATGTTCATCCTCTTAATTTATCAGCATAAACCAAGCCATGTTTAATCAGATGGACCTTTAATCTTTATTCCTTAGTGTGGTTTCTAACGTCTTTTGTGTAAGGGCTTAAATGACGTTGGGTAACAAAAAAGGAAAAAGCTCTGAGCTCTGAGAAAGCAGAGAGAGTGACAAGGGAGGGGTGAGTGTGTGCGCTAGCGTGAGAAACTACAGTGTTTGCGTGTGTAGCCACCTGCAGGGGGAGTCAAGTAGATAACGGCCACTTGCAAGATAAAGCGGCGCCAAAAGCGCAGAATTTAGTGACTCAGCACGTGGCAAAGTGTGACACGGCCCAGATGAAGGTGGAGATTATGTCAATGAAAGATTACACCTTTATATCTGGACAAATCGCAAAGGGTAAACTGAGGAAGAAGGGTCATTTTTACCTCTTACCGCTTTTACAGTGGATAAAATAAAGTCACAGAGATAAGAGTTTAGTCTGGTCTAAAAACAGGCTCTGGGTTATGTCCATTTTGGGGGTAAACTCTAATGCACCAAGCCTTGCCCCATCTTTTCCAGTCATTTTATGTAGTTATTCTGACACTTTATGAGCATTTTTAATGACTTTTTGAACACTTTTGGATATTATTATTTGTACTACTGAATGTTGGAAATAAAGGTCCTTAGATCACAACTGGCCCTGTTTTCCAACAATCCAACAATGATTTTAAGTGATTCCTTATGTGTGAGGCAACAGTATGGAGAAAAATTTAAAACTTGAATATTTTAAAGGTGTATTCTGTGCAAGTGTTTTAGAAATGACTCTAACTTTAAGATGCTTTGTGCCTCTGGCTCAGGACTCTCTGACTAATGCCACAGCACTGACAGAAGCAGCCAGTGTCATTTCTTACAAGTTTTGGCATCAGATTTAATAGTGTTCAAAATTGTGAACTATTGCATTTGTGACTGAACAGACTCCAGCCCGTCATGTCCACAATTTCCCCAACACAGCTGTGAGTCATCATGGTTGAGCAGTCAGCTTTCTGTGTGCGGAGTTCCAGTTTTACTGCCACAGCTGTGTGTAGCGTTAATTTTGGTCAGGAGGGTGATATTCCTGATACAGTAAAGGCTGGAATGTGGAAAGCTTCTGCCTCCATCAATCCCAGTGGGAATATTTTTTCCCTAGAGCCCCTGGAGTCTGCGAAAAAGGAAACGTGCTTGGAAAGTCATCGCTATTGATGTTTGTTAATTTTTTTTTTAAACAGGAAATGGGCAATGTTACTCACAGAGCACCTGTCTGCTTCACCTCAGCTTCTCCTCCCTCACACCACAACACATTTCCTGACCTGGTGCAGCTATTTCTCCTGACCTCGTTCTCACCAGTAGGCTCAGCATTAGACAGCTACATACCTAAGCATATTTTCAAACTCATAGGTTTTGTGTCTGTTTTTTTGGATAATCCACTTTCTCCAACATTTTCTCACACTTTTATTTAAGTTGGATGCCAATGGTAACTATGCCTCTAAAAAGAAATAGAGCAAAAAAACCAAAAAAAACCCCCACACAATTGGGATATTTCACTAGCAGAGCTTTTTCTCTGCGCTTGTTAAGTGGTTCGCTCAGTTGTTTCAGTATGTGGGTCATTACGGGTAGTTAATCTATTTTGTTGGGATTAAAGGACGTTCACAGCGTTTGTGGCACAGGAACAACGAGGCATGTGGCTTTGTGTCAGAATGATGTTTTTTCCTGTTGATGGAGGCCAGTCGGATGTTGTCAGGATTTTTTTTTCTTGATGAGTTCGACTCATATCCGACAGAAACAAAGGAATGCACACGCAATCATGAGTTTAGCATACCACACACACACACACACACACACACACACTGTTACCTTCACAGCTCTTCTTGTCAGGAGCTAGTTCATAGCCAGGGTCACAGGCACACTTGAAGCTGCCCAGAGTGTTTACACACCTCTGTTCACATCCTCCATTGTCTGGTTTGGCACACTCATCCTCCTCTGAGAAACACACACGTCAGAGCACATTTTCACACACATGAAAAATGCTTCGGTTCATGTGAGAAAACACAAACCATGCAGTTATAAACACGCACACACACCTTTGAAAAAGTTTGCAGCAAAGCCGGCCTTGTTCACCGTCCCGTCTGAGACAAACTTCATCCAGAGCGTGTGTGACGTGGAGCGCACGTCCTCTGGTTTGTCGTAGCCGCAGAAGCGACCAATCAGGGGGCTCGTCTCCAGAGGGCCGTCCCGGACCTCCAGGTAGTCGTACGCACAGCTGTCGTGCCTCTCGATCTACAAAAGCATTCATGAAGGTGCACACAAACACACAAACACAAAAAACATCGCTGTCAGCTCTCTGTGACAAAAACATCTTAAGAGCTACATAGTTTTTATTACATATTGTTCTTGTGAAATTATCACAGACACTGCAAAACTTTTAAAGGAAAATTCCATGTTTTCACCAGCTGGGGTTTGTCCGTCATTCATATTGAATGAAGAATATAATTGCTGTTCACTAAATCACCAAAACAAACTTAATGCCAAAACAAGAAAAATAAAAACTAGATAAAAGACTAAATTCATCTGTGCTTGAAAATTAGCAGGAAGAGACATCCTCCCTAAAATATTTAGTTTATGTCCAGGAGTTAGTGGAGATTTTTGCCCGATGCAAATGAATCATAAAAAGTGTGTGTGTGTGAGGCTGGCGTGAGTGTGTTTAGGTGGTTGATCTTAGCAGCAGCAGCAGTGACACGGTGAACTTTGACCTTTCATGTGGGGGTACAGATCAAGTCATTTAGCACGTTGACAGTTTTAAAGCGTAACAACGACAAAACTACTCCTCAACTGTCTGCTCTGTGTCTCAATACGCTCTCTCTCTCACACACACACACACAATCTTTATTAACTTCCTAGCAGTTATACAAGCGTGAAATTTGACCCAGACATTCCTAAACACACACACACACAAGAACACAGAGGGAAAGACAGATGTATAGAGAAATTTAGAAATGCACACTCAAACATGAGCATGCACATGTGCACGCACGCGCGCGCACACACACACACGCACACACATCAAGTCACCTCAAAAGCCTGGAAGCTGAGCCCGACGTTGTAGCCCTCTGACACCGTGATCCTCCACACACACTCTTTGGAAGGTCTGTAGTCATCGGGGTAGTTTGGAGACTGAATCTGTCCTGAGTCCTTGGTGATCTCGCCACCACAGATCGCTGCACACAGACAGAGACAGAGACAGAGAGACAGAGAGATGGTGAAAGAGAGAAGGGCAGATGGGATGTGTTACCTCTCACTGCACTGACCCAACACACCTGAAACACATTCTGTGTTCACTCTGAATAATGAAAGCCCCGAGAAAACATCACACCAAAGTCACCAAGTCACCAAGCTGAGCCTCTTCTTGTTTCATAGTGTGCAGTAGCTCTGCAGTCTGTGGATTATTCACATGGTGTGTATTTACTTATTAATTGATCGCTGACTGTGTGAAGGAGGTTACCTTCATAAATAGCAGCGAAACCTTTTCCCACCCAGTTGCTGCTGCTGCGGAACTCAATCCACATTCGGCTGTCAGTGGAAATCAAGACATCAGGAACTTTATCTCCACAAAACCGGCCTGTAAAACACACACACATGCATGCATTAACCATGTGAGGAGCGCACTGTTGAAGAATCTGGGCAATATTATAAAGGATCAAAGTGAAACTTCCTGTGGTGAAAATAAATAAACACATAACATAGAGCAAGGACGATGTAGCATTTTGCTAACTCTGCTGTTCAGAAACGAAAATTACTCAAACTGTAATAACCTTCAATAGTTGTAAAATGCAGCCTGTGAGGGGTGCACAACAGCTGTGGAGCAACTCGGCATCTAATAATTCAACAGTTACAACATTCAACTTCAATATTCTCCGTTGAATTGCAGTGAATAATAAAGTTGGAAAGTTAATATGGTAGTTATTTGCATAATTGATGCTACAATTAAACAAGCTGTGTAGTTAAGGGTGTCCTGGCAGGTCGAGTTGTTAATTGCGTCTTAACATCTCGTTCCATATGAACAATTACACAGCTTTAATCAGTCGCTCTGTGTATATTGGCCTTTAAAAGATCTATTTCCAGTGCATTTACAATGGTAGCCATTATTCTGTGTGAAGACGTGTTAAAAAGCTCATCTGCAGTTAATATGAGGCTTCAGCAGTCTGAGTTAAACAGTTGAGAGGAGAGAGCCTCATACTGAAAGCTGTTCATGTAAGCACCTGAATGTTTTTAAAAGACATTTTTGAGAAACTGTGAGGCTACGCTTTAAGGGTAACCAGTGTCCCTCTGCCCTGCCCCCCCTCCTTCAGATCACCCCTGGCTCACTCTGTCCTGATCTTACCGAGCAGTGGAGCTTTCCTCCAGTATCCATCCCGAACCTCGATGTAGTCATACCAGCACAGGCTGCTCTTATACAGATCCATGGTGGTGAAGTTCAGAACAATCTGGAAGAATAGAAGAAGAAAATTATTTTTTAAAACAATCATTTAATCCAAATCTATTCACAACAGAGACAGGATGGGGGGGGGTCCGGGTCAGACCTTAGGAAGAGGGTGGTACCTGTAGTGTTAGGACTTAATCAATATACAGTCATTCTGTCAGCAGTCTCTTATTGTTACTGGCTAAGCATGCACATTCACTGCACTGCAGGGTGCTACTGCTTGTGTGTGTGTATGTGTGTGTGTGTGTGTGTGTATGTGTGTGTGTACCTTCTCTCCGGGTGTAACAGATATTCTCCAGACACAGTGAGTGTATGAAGGGTATCCGTTGGGGTAACCAGGAGACGAGAAGTTGCCCGTTGACTCTTGAAGCGTCTCTCCACACGCTGCAACACACACACACACACACAGGCACACACACACACACAGATGGAGTTACATTTTTGTGGTAACTCCTGCTGTTGAGCATAATCCCCTCGATTGTGTGCTGATGACTTCAGATCGGTATGTTACTGAAGAGCACATGGCTCCAACATCTATTATTATTGTCAATCAGCACAAAACTATTATTTTTTTTACTGCGAATTTATCATAATAAATACACGTCGCACTATTTTGTCAAAGCAACAGCCTCACACATTCTTTTGTGCCAGTGTTTGTGTCTACATTATCCCATCTGTCCATATGGAAACTTTTAAAAATGTATTTTGAGTCAGAAAACAGTAAAGGAATTAAAATTACTCTCCCAAACAAACTCATGTTTCATGTTGTCTTTGGCTTCTCTCAGTTTTGCATGTAGGAGGCTTCCGCCTTTGTGTTTGTATTCCTGTGTGTATCAGTATACTTGTGAGGTCTGACCACAATCATTAAGCCCCGTCACCATTTAGCGGTCGTTTACTGTAAGTGGATGAGAGCAATGTGCCTTTAATTACCACAATGAAGACAACAACAGCAAAGGAAAGAAGCACCACACAGTTGCACGGGTATTCGTGGAAAAATATCAGACAATATTGTTCTCTTTATGCTTCATTTTGAGTTTAATGCCGTCGCTCCCTTTTAAAAGGAGGTTAGCCAAATGTGCCCCTCCTATCCCATCATGCATGCTGTTTTCCCCCCACAATGCCCTGGGGCTCTGTTCATCTGTCAGTGAATATGGTATCACTCAAATATGACCTTATAAGGTTGAAGTTGTTTCTATTTCCAGCTGGGACACACTAACACAGTCTTCTTCTCTCTCCTGTATCAAAATGGATTTAGAGGAATTAATTTAATTCTTGCATATATTCAGATTAATGGCATTTCAATAGAGCAAAATCAGACAGAAAAGTGAATACGCATAAAAAAAAACAATAAGAAAACTAAGGCTTGTGGGGAATCTAACTGTACCCGATGTCATTTACGTCATTTAATTGGTTCGTCTTACTGCAAATAAATCATGCGAACACAATGAACGAGTGTCTAAACTCCTGTCGGGGATGTAACTGTACATGTGTGGGCCTGACGGGGATGGCAGCCTCTGCAATCGTAAACGTTTGCGACATTAACTGCACAGCTCGGTTTGAGAGCAGCTCCAGATCACGTCAGAGCGACTCACTTGGGACCGGAGGGACGCCAGCACAGCAGGAGTGTGTTCAAGAACTGATGGGAAGAGTGTGTGTGCGAGATGTGTTTGAGAACCAAAAACAGAGAGGCAAGCGTCACATGGAAAAACAAATTACTCAACTTCACCTCTGTGCCTCGGAGAGTGAAGGGGTGGGCCAATTTCACACTAAAGATGAGAGCGGACAAACAGGGGTTGTCTTTTTTGATTCCTAGCTATGACGACAGCACACACATGCACCAACACACCCACATGCACACTGGTCCCATAGTAAATATAGCAGTACCTGGACATCTATACAGCTTCCTTGCCTGTGCAATGTCTCCTTTACTGAGCCTGGTCCGCTGGCCAATAGCAGGCCGGACCCCGTTTTCATCTCTGGATGGAAGGATGGTGTCGAGAAACATCCCCCTGCAGAGAGCAAAGCAGAGATTTCATAAACACATCCCGCTCCGATTTCCGAGGGAAATTAAATGTGACCCAACACATGGGTTTATCTGGAAAACAATAATCATTTGATAAGCTGTAAGAACAAACTGTAATTCTGAAACACCAATGACCTCCATGCAAATGCTGTTTCCCTCAACTGTTGTTGTGTTGTGTGTGTGTGTGTGTGTGTTTGTGTCTTATGTGAGAGTTAGGGCTGCATGGGGAATGGGAGAGGTTCCTGAGAGAAGATATGGCAGAACATTTAAAAAGCGTCCTCACATGAAAACATGTAAAGAGAACACATGACTGGTCACACAGCCAAATCTTAAAAAATATGACATATGAAAAAAATAAAATAAAATAAAGTCCCCATAAGCACAAGTGTGTTTCGGCTCTGCTACACAACTATACTGGTCTCTAACCGCCTCAAAGGGTCGGAGGGTAAATCTAGCTGAATGACTCAAATGATGATGAAGCACATTTTTGCTGCACAATATTATCTTTATTTATATTTTCACCAAACATTTTCCTTTTGTTGTGAATGATGCATGAAATGTTCATGTTGTGGCCACATGTTGACGAGTGGTCTGAAGCCTAAAAGCTCGACTGGCTCATAAGGCCGTGACAAAACAGACAAGACACATCTGTTCCACCACCAGCCACAAAAACAACCGATAGTGATTAAAGGGAAAATCTCAAACAATAATCAATGACGTGTTGATATCAGTGCAATCAGGAGTGTAGGGTGTGCATTAGTGTTGTGAGTGCTTGAAAACAAAGAGCTACCAAAGAACTCAACCATTTCCTGTGTACAAAAATTACACAAATCTGACAATAACCCCTGGTCTGTTTTCATTGTTCCATGTTAATTTGTAAGAGCCGGGACATGACGACTTACAAAGCTGACTAGAGTTAATGATGAAAATGGTGACGTTGATCAAAAGCATCGCTAATGATCAGTTCCACCCAACAACAACAAAAAACCACATGTTAAAAAAAACCCATCAAGATCTCTATTTCCCAAAATATAGAGCAGACTTAACAGTTCAAAATCTGTTTTGGCAGACTGTGTGGTCTGATCCGTGTTGTGAGTTCAAAACAAGTCAACAGATGATGAGACTTTGCCGCTGCTTACCGTGAGAAGGTGTTCCTGGCGTAGTGCATGATGCTATCAAAATCATATGGCTCCCCAAGAGAGTTGACCTCCCCTGGCTCCATCTTAAGGAAGTTATACTCCTGGCCTGGGAACCAGATAAATGCACACACACAAATACACACAAACACACACACACAGACAGCAGCATGAGAAAGAGTCTCGTGATTTGTGTGTGTTCCAATAAACATGATTTACTTGATCGAGTCTGGACAGATAAGATGTTTTAAGGGCATTTCTTGAAGATGTAGTTTCTAAATAAAAACTTGGGTCAGGGTTGACTCCCCGATACGTCATTTGGTTTAACACCTGTCAGGTGCTGAATGCCTTCTGGTGCTTCGGAGCGAATAAGAGGAAACATGGCTGACACTCTGGGGGTCTGGGTGACTTCACAGTCATTAAAAGCCTCATTCACACTCGCACACCGCCGGACACGAGTGTGAGATTGAAAACATACACACATGTTGTCCACTTTAGTGTTTCCTTGTCTCCAGATAGAGACAACGTTGAATCATTCAAGTAGAAACCCAGGTGCATCTTGGGCATCAAGGCCCGCCTCACCTGGTTGGATGTTATCCCGGATGATGGTCACATGATCGTCACGGTCGGGCCGCGTGTGCTCATGCCAGAAGCCAATGACGTGGCCCAGTTCGTGCACCACGATGCCAAACTTGTCACAGTTCTTGCCGATGGATATAGCCTGGGGCCCGTTGCCACGACGACCCACATAGGAACAACACCTAATAAGGATTAGTAGGAAGTTGATAGCAGGGAGATAGGCGGATGACATTTACTACAGATTTTACAGTGGAAAAAGCATCAGCAGTGTTGTATTCAGCTTACACTCACCACACACACACACTCACCTCACACACACACACATACATACACACACATGCACAAAAACACACAGTCTTTTCAGGATTTCCTGCCACGTACTACATCCACCGGAGGAAAAGCAGCAGGATTTGTTTACATACAACGTTCCAATAACGCTGCAGTTTCATAACCCAAAGTGAGTAAGCTGTGAGAATTCACATATCACTGCTCACAGAACACACAAAACACGCACACACACACACACACACACACACTCATTCTCTTTTTCTGGTTAGCAGAGACATCCGTGCCAGGCTAACAAATCTGATTAAAGTTATCCAGCGAGCTGATTGCAGAGTAAGGATCAGGAGTCACTGGAGTAGATAGAGTCTTTTCTTGCAGCATTTGCAATGTGCCTGTATCAGTACAACCACTTCACATAAAAACGTTAACACACACACACACACACACATACACACATACAACAGGTGCCATAGAATCAACTGTGCTGTACTTAAACCAGCATCACTTTGCTTTTCTGTCTCTCTTTGTCACACACATCACAAATCCAAGCTGCAGGATATTTATACAGCAGATTAAAGTGTCTAATCTCTGATGCAGCCGAGCCTATCACAGGACACGAGACGACCGGCATCATCAGTTAACACGCAGATCTGTGGCTCATCTACACGCCTGCATCTATCTGCTTTTTCAAAACCCTAATCAATTACTCAAAGAACTTGTCCACCTGCAGCATCATCACATGATGTTGTGTAACTACGTGTTGGACTGAAAAACAGAGGTATGCACATCCAAGGAAACTATTCAACAGGAAACAGGAAATATAAAGGCAAGAAAAAACATGCCTCTAGTTCCAACAATAATTTTCTAATCACAGTTTCAGTGCGATGTTTTGATTATACAGATCTTTGTCAGACACCAAATGTTATTGTAGGAGAAAAGATATTGTGCGAGACTTTTTCTCTGTTTTACTATCATTGTTCAGTTTGCTATCCAATTTCAGGTCGACTCAAAAATGTTCAATTTGTATACGACACTGCTGGAGTTTTAGATTAGAAAATTATGTTTTTAGCATTTTATCGAGAAATAAACTAAACTGAATCACAAATCTGAGCTGACATTCAATGTCAGATTTCGGTACTTGACGTTTTTTTGATTAATGGTGCTTAATAAACGTACCCCTTTGACCATAAACTTCTGGTCAAGATCTCAAAGTTTTCAATTAAATGTGTCTGTGTGAATAATGGAGTGTGT
>OMNW01022653.1:29452-41144 GCA_900303245.1 Selene dorsalis
AGGGAAGGTGGTTGTAAAAAGCCTTTAATCTATAATAATGATAATAATAATAATACATTTTAATTAGAAGTGCCTTTGAAGACACCCAAGGACACTGTGACTGAGACATATACAAAAAAATGACATAAATATGAATAAAAGAATTATATATAGTCAGACAATGGTGTATTTTCACCAAGCACCAAAAAAGGCCAGTTTCTAATGTGTCTTTCCAGTGGTGACGTAAAAGAAGCAACAGATGTGCACTGGTACAAACCCTGAGGGAGAGCATTCCAGAGGTTTGGTCCAGATACACCCATGTTAGAAAGTGTGTGTGTGTGTGTGTGTGGTGTGGGGGGGGGTAGAGAAGGGCATCAGATGAACATAGCGATGCAGCGGGTTTACAGGGATGGAGAAAACTGGATCGGCAGTGAAGCGCTGAGCCACGGGGAGATGTGTAAACGAGGAGAAGTGCTTTAAAATGAACGCGGTATCTAACTGGGAGCTGGTGCTGTTGGTGAAGAGTAGTAGGTGTCCTCTTTGTACTGTAAACCCTGACTGGCTACAGAAAGAGAGAGAGGGGCTTTAAATAGGAACTACGCAAGATTTTTACCTTAATCAAACAGCTCTGGAATAATTGTGATGGTTAAATAAATGACTTGTAACTTCTTACATGTCTTACACGTAGCGTCTCTTGGCTGAAAACCAACCTTGCAAGATCAGAGCCTCTGCCACAGTGTCCCAACTCTCGTCTTGGCGGCACAGCAACACTAACATGACACAACCTGTAATCTCCTGTTTATGACGGATAAGACTACACAAATATACACGTCGTAACATGGATTGCTTTCTCGCCGGCCTCGTGGAAAACAAATGCACATGGCCGGGAGGAGGGTTAGCAAGACAGTGGAAAAGCGATCGGGCTTGCATAGTTCCCCTGTAAAATAATTACTTCAGGCGTGGATGAGAGACTCTGCAAACAGAGGTTACTGTCATATCAAACAGTGGCTTTGTTTTCCTTGAATTCACAGCTTTTTCAATGAATTCTCCTAATGACAAGTTTAAAAACATCACCACGTCAAGCTCCTCTACTGGTCACAACTGCTTTAGGTTGGGGAGAGGTCACTGTTACAGTTAAAGGTGAATGGTGATTGCACATCTGTGACCTCATCCAACACCTCCTACCTCCACAGAGAGAGGGTTACTACCCTTTGTCACCTCAGAGCTGGACGTACACGATCGCGGCTGATTGATGCCATATGAGTGGTTTCTATGAATGGATACTAATAGATTGTCCATGGTCGTGGAAACTGTCACTTAAGTTTGCATTTTAAACTTGAAATAACCTTCATATTTTTTCTTTTGACGGTGGAATAATGACGTGCTGCTTCGATCTGTAAGGTGTTGGAATGTGAAGAGATGCTGGAGTCGGTCATGTCACTGGTCAGAAATGTGCTTTTAGAGAAAAAAAACAAAAAAAAGTAGAAGTTAAGGCCAAGTTCAAAAAGTTCATACCCCCGCCCTCCTGTGAGCGTGAGTGTGAAAGAGAGACAGAGAAAGAGGAGACGGATGATAATGACAAACTTTACAAACCACCAGTGACATGGACAATCTTAGCTTTGACTTTTATCACAATGTTTCTTTACCAGATGTTCAGAGCACGTCTGAGACGTTGAGGAAAGTGTGTGTGTGTGTGTGTTTGTGTGCGTGTGATGTCACACAGACCCAGAAACAAACAAATGCACACACACACTAATCATATGTTTTTGTTTTTTTTCTTACTGGCTTAAATACAGTCCAAGAAGCTGCCAAAGACCCAATTACACACCTCGACACTGACACATCACTGTGTTTCCCTCCAGCACAGTGTGTGTATGTGTATGTGTATGTGTGTGTTTGTCTGCAGACTCGCACAGGCTACGTTTCCTCATGCATGAACAGATAAAAACAGATGGTGAAGCAGTCAGGCGGACGACTGGACATCTCAAACGACCCAGAAATAAAACCCAGACTGATCACAACAGTCAGACTGTCATCAGTTACCAAGCAGAGCTGTTAACCTTTTTAATTACAGATAAAACCGAGCGTCCTCTCAACCAAAGCACCTGAAAAGACACAGGACATAGAGGGACTATTGGGGTGAGAAAAAAAATGACCTGTGTTTCACTGTAACTGGAATAAAAATGCAGATAATTATAAGATTCAGGGCAAAGTAAAAGGAACATCTGTAACTTCAAAAGCACTTCACACTTAAACGGAGCTCTGCCACATAAACTGGAGGAGATAACAGGCAAAGAAATGTTTGGTATGAGACAAAATAACATAATATCATATGACACACACACTCACACACACACAGCACTGGTGTAAACTCCTAATCACATTACTGTGACACTGAGATTCTTCTCCAGCAGGTCATGGGTTTGGCCAGACATTGTGACGGGACACGATCATGTCTCGATTTACCACCGGGGTGCCCTGGATGTGCACTCGTCAACAAGCTCTACCAGGTACGAAGATCAAATTAAAGTTATGTAAGAGAGTTATTTTTGTGAAGATGGAAGACAGTTCTGCTCTGGGAGTCACCCAGTGGGTGCATCAGGTGTGACTGCACGTCTCCACTCACTGCAAGACAACATTTCTTTTTTCTTTTTTAGCTTTGACGCAGCCTTGATGTCAGTATAAATACTATGAGGAGTGAGTTGCAGGTTACAATGAATAATGAATGAATAAATCAAGTTAGGACATGAAATGTGACACAGCTGTGTGACATTTCAACGGTTTCAAACCGCCGCTGACTGACGACTCTCATTCAATGACTGTTTTATTGTTTTGGGGTTTTTTTCAGATATTTTTCATATCGCTGGACAGGTACTGAGATACTCTACTTTTACATAGCAAACACACCTGTTACCAGTCCAACAGGATGCTGTTATATCTTATATCTTTGAGATAAAGGAAAGATTTTAGGTAGCCTCAGAATAAGTTTAAAAAGACGCCATTAACCATTGAAACATCTCGAACCAAGGCTCCAACACTTTTAGAGGAGCATCAACCAATACACACATCTGCATGATGTTACCATAATACGGACAAAAATCCTCTCATTCTCTTCATGTCAACTCAAAATCCAGATGGTGATTGTTTACATTCAAGTGTATTCTGTCGCAATCCAGCAGTTGCCAGTTTTTTTGTGGGATGGATAACGCCTTAAGACGAGGCTCTTGCCTCTTTCTATACTGAACTTTCTGCAGACTTCAGTGTAAAGAACAAGCTGCACGAAGGGTCTAACAAACTGATATCAAGAACCAACAGATGCTGTTTGGAAACAACTGGAAACACTTGTTTCTTGCCTCCAACTGAGGTGATTTTCTTTAATTATGTTTACAAATTAAGCACTTTCAACAAGAGAACCTGAGCAGTTCCCCAACAACTCTTTAAAGGAGATATATTATGCCCCTTTTCCACAAATTAAAATAGTTTCCAGGTGTCTTAAAGACATGTCTGTGACATGCTTTGGTCAAAATACCCCAAGGATCAAACGTCACAGCTCTTTTCATCTGCTCAAAACAGCCCTGTTCTAAACAGCTGGATTCAGTGCCTGTCCCTTTAAATGCAATTTAACCACTGCTCGCCCCGCCCCTTCTACCTGTACAGGTACTCACAGGTAGGAGTGGTATTTGGCAAATTCGAAAACTAATGACATCATTGTCAGACAACCGAAGTAACAGCTCGAAAAGCCACATGGATTTCAACCTAGGGAGCAAATTACAGATTTTTTTTGTCAGTACTCAGACAAACACTAAATATATGTTAAAGAGCCTTCAGGAAGTGATATTTCCATAATATGTCCCCTTTAAGTACTTCTATAAACTGCAGTGCCTTGAAATATCATCACCACGAGTTGAGTATTGACTTAGTAGATAGAAATATATTTGTGTCAAATGAAGGTTCAAACGGTTCTAAAAGCACCAATTATTTTGTTTAGTTGTTCATCACCTGTACCTGCAGCATTGTCTTTGCACATTTTTACCTTGCACACAGTTAAAGCTTGATCCTACTCATTTCTACATGGGTCAAATGACGTAGTGGACCAAGCTGAAGGTGTGTAGCTCTGTGTGACAGCTGAGTTCCTGCAATACCTAAAAAAAAAACGGCTTTAAAAAATAGTTTGACTATAAGGAGACGGCAACTTCTCCTCAGCCAATAACGGTTGTTTGCGAATGACTTTTGCTTCTATAAATACCATGAGGAAAAGCTAGGTGACATAAAAGCACCCAGACATTTAATAATTGAGCAATGCGAGGCAGGTGGGCCGAGTGACGGCGGTGCTGACTCATGGCTTCTGCAGCTCCGGAACAATGACGCTCCAAAACAAACAGTGGGCTCTCAGCACCGGCCGCAGAGTTTGTGCTGAGGCGGGAATCCTGAGGAAGACTTCGGAAGCTCAGTGGCAGGAGCACTCTGCTCGGGAAAATCCTGTTTAATATAATATTAGTGAGACCGCTTGCTCTCCCACAAACACACACACACGCAGCGCAGCCACAGTGTCAAACCCACACACACACACACACACATTGCTCTAGTTTCCTTCCTACCGAGGAATGGGGGAAGGGGTGAACAGTAGCTGCAGCTCACTGTCACGACATGGTGGGCTTCGGTCTCTGACTGAGCAGCCCCAAAGCGCACACACAGTGGACATGGGCACAGGTACACATACATTCACCTGTCTAACATACTTTTGACTACTACAGTGATAGTTACACTTCAGTGGAAACACCTGGATAAGCACCTGACAGTCACTGTAATGACACCTGGACCCAGAAAAGAGCAAAACACTGGTTGTGTGTTGTTTCTTTAAAGTTTTCCTTCAGCAAAGTGAAGCCCAGAGATAAAACATCCAACATCCTCCTTAAGTCAACCAACACCAGATCTCACTCACAACAATAAAAACCCTCCTGGGGCGCCGTATAGCTGAGTGGGTTGAGCAGGCGCCCCATATGCAGAGGCTACAGTCCTCGCCGCAGCCTGTCCTGGTTTGAATCCTGAATCTGGCAGCCCTTTGCTGTATGTTGTTACCCCACTCTCTGCCTCCCCATTTCCTGTCTCTCTCAAACTGTCCTAACAAAAAGCCCAAAATAGTGTTATCACAAGTATTTCCCCAACCATCTACAATGCATATAGTCCAGAATCAAACTTACTTCTGCACTTTTCATTTTCTTTTTAAACCTACAAAGGTGCCTGAATGCAAAGTAAATGTGCAAATTTTTGCATGAACCTGTGAAGATTCATGCACAACGTTAAAGGGGAACTATGCAAGATTTTCACCTTAATTAAACATCTTAATGAAACAGTTTCGGAGTAATTGTTTTGACAGTTAAATGACTTGTTATGAGGAGAATGGAGGCTCTCTGCCTTCCAGCTAGCGTCTCTTGGCCGAAAATCAACCTTGCAAGATCAGCGCCTCCGACCTGGTGTCCCAGATCTCGTCAGCGAGAAACATGGACTGCTTTACGGCACTACGACACAAACACGCCCCGTAATCCGTAATTTCTTGTTAATGTTGCCCACCTCAGTAGACATTGCTCCATGGATTGCCTTCTCGCCAGCTTCGTTGAAAACAAATGCACATGACCGTGGGGGGAGGGCAGAGGGTTAGCTGTGAGTTTTTACGACAGTGAAAATATGCACTCTGAAACTGTAGAGGGAGCTCCGTAGAGGAAAAAAAGACCAAAACAGAGAAAAAGGACCAGACTTGCATTGTTGCCCTTCAACTAAAGCAAAGATTTGTGAGCTGACTGTGTTAATCATAACATTGTATGTTTCAACATAATCATTAAAACACAGATAAAAGAAAGAGGAGGAGAATATGTGAGCTGCCACGCCAACAGCTCTGAGGCCTCCTCTGTGTAGTAACTCCAAAATTAGCCAAGTGGTCAAATCAGTGCAAATAAATCAAGTCCCAGTGTTTGTTTTGTGTTAAATGTGCAACCTTTAAACAGTTTGCACACACAAAATATGACCTCTCATGGAGATTTACACTGTGTTTTTACAGCAGTCACCATTTAAACAACCATAGGCATAACTTTCTTACCACCAGGCTGAAGAAACAAACACACTGACTTAAGTTAGCACCTCTGACTGTGGTGGACTTCTTGCTGTCAAAAGCCGTGCACTTTCAAACGCTTTTCTTAGATCTGCTGTGTTAACGAGCTGCCTGTGTACATACACTGAGTCACTGACTGAGAGACAAAAGCTTCCATCGTAAAAGTGTAACAATACCCATCAGAAGAAGCAAATGAATTTTATCTGCACATCACATCAGAATGAGCACGGGCCGAAGTGAACCACTTCACGTCGGCAGCAGGGCGGAGGTCGTCCTTCAAGTGGAAGGTCCCGCTTCAAGCTGCTTCGCAAGGAAACTGTGATAGAATATTACTCAAGTGCACATGAACTTCACATTAAATTAACTCTTTACCCTTGGATACCTGTGGGGCAAAGTGTATTGCGGTCGCAATGCATCAATACCGCTGTGTCTGAACTGAAACCTCCATCACCAGTAAAGCAATTAAAACATCTGGCCTTGGATCCCCATTAGTCTCTGCTCATCTCCCTGGAGTCCACATAAAAACAGTCAAACACAAACAGCACATAAACACACGAAAACAAGATCTAAACACAATAATCTAATGTTGGGGATTAAAACAAACACCCTGACAGGTGATATTAGCCCTGATCTCTTTCATCTGTTTCTCTTTGGGTTGTTTGTTTTAAACAGGGAGTAGCTTTTGATCTGATTTATGTGTGTTGGTAGACCCAGGATGACCCGTTTTCTGTCTACAATTACATTACTGACAAATGTGAGAAGGCTGGATGTTAATTTAGCCTCAGCAGTCGACCATGATAGGCTATGCCGGTGCATCTTAGTGACTTCAATTCTGAATGAGCGGATGATTTTTTTCATGCTGTATCCTGGATGAAAGAGAACAAGTGCTTGTGTCGCCCGATTCCTAAATTGATGGCATGACTTAGACGGAGCTCGGAGAGATGTGAGACCATGAGAAAATATACATTATGTGTTATGTATACAGCGACTACACATTCCACTATTGTATCTGCAGAGGAGAACGAGCAGCCAGTCTCTCGGGTCACTCCTGAAGAAACGACCCCCAGCCTCATTCGGACACTGAGGTTTGTTTAGCTTTCGCTTCATGTGTGTGTGAGCATTTATGAGAACAGTGATTTGGAAGGAAGCATGAATGACTCTTGAGTGAGCGTAGGAGCCCGTGCACATCTGTACGACTGTGTGTGTGTGTGCGTGTGTGTAAGTGTGCGCGTGTGTGTGTCATCTCCAGCTGAGTAGCAGGATGCAGACAACCAGGAAGAGATAAGCGCGGGTGAATGGAGGGAGCTCTGCGTGTGTGTGTGCATCGAGTGTGTGCGTATGTGCGCCTGTGTGTGTTCGCATGGGGAAATCACTTCACAAAGGCCTGGAAGTGTGTGTTCTCCTGTCTACCAGTGCGGGACTCGGAGGAGATAAGCAGCCAGCCAAATATTCCCCTTGTGTTTTCCCAGCAAAAACAGGAGGCGGAATACCAACCACTCAGACTGATGCCACAGGGTCAGGCCAGGAATGAGCCGCGCTTCCACTTCTTACAAGCGGCACACACACTCACATACACACACACACTCACACACACACACACGTAACAACACAGCCACTAAATCTTTACACAATGACAAACTGTATGGGTTGATGATAAGGATGCAAATAATATTTTTTGTCATTTACTGGTTAATCTGTTCAGAAAACACTGAATATACATGTATGTGTATATGCAGCCAACTCATGTGTATCTTATTTGTTGGAGGTCCAATTCAGTTTGCAATATAAAAGCAGAAGTACATTTAATGCAAAAGTATTCAATCAGAAGATCAGAATACAAAAGATTCAGCAAATCCTCACATGAGAAGCTGTTATCAGCGAATGTTTTCTCAATATGGTGGAATAAACCAAGAACTTAATCAATTAAGAACTGGCTGTCTATATATATTTTTTAGAAATTTCAAAATGTAATCTAACCCTTAACAAAAATGAGACATCACACATTTACAATGATAGATGGTGTTAACATCTCTACTGTTGCACAGAAATGAAGAAAAAACCCTGCAGACAGCTGCAGATAAGGACCTGGGGATTTCTACCATGACAGCAACTAAATGGACCTTTAGATGAGATTATTTTCATCTGATTCATTTTCTGTCAGTAATCATTTCAGCCATAGTCCTTGCAACATACACATAGTGCTCACATGCGATGAATTTACATGATTCAGAAGCTTGTCATGATATAAGAAGATGTGAGAAGATAAAAGCGACTAAGGTGGAAATGAAGTGAATACTGGGTGAAGTTACAAATTCAGGAGAACTTAATGTAAGGAGGCAAAAATATTTAAAATGTTTCATCTCAAGAGAAACATGAGTGAATATCCTGAGGTGTGAAACTCCACTAACGTACAACAGAAACAAAACTAAAAGCGTAACAATAAAACTTTTGAAATGTGTTTCATGTACAGATGTTTGTTTGTTTGTGTGTTTGGTACAGTAGCTGCAGCAAACGTCCGTCCGTCTGTCCGTCCATCAGGGATCATGTCCCTTGGTTGTTTTTGTAAAAGCACAAGCTGCCTTCAACCTTTCCAACTGGCATGAACACGTGGAGGCTGACCTTTTCATTTGCATTTAATCTGAACAAAACATGTGTACCGTATAACACTGCTGTTCCCGGTTCAAGTCCAGACAGGGACTTTGGCCGCATGTTGTGCCACTGCACACCCCACTTACGAGTTATTGGTTGCTCTCTCTACTATCAAATGACCGGTAAAGGCAAAACAAGGCCTTAAGAACAACACTGAAATTGTAAAAGACTGTTTAAAACATGCACAAGAAAAGTGAAACGAGTGTGTGTAAAATGGGATCCTGATGTGTGACACCAGCACGTCAGTACACATTACATAGTAGAGACCCTTGGGAACGATCAATGACCTGGTTTTCTGCATAAATGTGACCTGATCTCAATCTAAGTTACAAATATAGACACCGATAATGTGTTTGAGCAAATAATGCATCTGCAGTAACACTGTAGGTGTCACTGAACATTCCCTGTGCTAATAGAAAAAGTAAGTGAACCCTTGGATTTAATACTGGGACTGGTCTGTGAGCCGTTTCAGCTCAGCGACACCCTCATCGTGTCTGGTGTGAACATTTATCTTCAGGTTAGTTCACAGCATCTCAACTGGATTAAGTTCTGGGCTCTGACTCCAACAAGTGGATTTTCTGTGTTTTGAAGTATATTTTAATACTCAGGGTTTGACAGCCACTCTCACATCATTCTGTAAGAGACCTTGATGTATTTGAGAATATGTTTTTTGTGCCTGATGATACTGAGCGTCCAGACCCAGCGCTGCAAAGCCTGCCCAGATCATGAAGCCCTGTCCACCATACTTCTACTTTCATATGATGTCTTCATCCTGCAGTTTCCTTCTTAACACCATTTGGTTTCACTTGTTGAAAGAAAAACAAGCTGCTCTTTGGCAAACTTCAGGCATTTATACTTATGCGCTACTATGTCTATACTGTCTGTGTGTGTATGTGTGTACTTCAAACAGTGGTGACTGAAACAGAGCTAATGGCTGAAGTTGGAGCTAATAAATGTTGAACAACAGTTACTGTGGTGTGTGTACAGCCATTGACCTGACTGAGTCGATCCGACGCTGACCACAACAACTGTGATTGGTCGATCTTCTCCATGTTTCTCAGTGACGTGGCAGGCACAGAAAACTCACCTTCCTTCTGCGCTTGCCACATCACTGAGAAACATGGAGAAGACCGACCAATCACAGTTGTTGTGGTCAGCGTCGGATCGACATGTAGTTTCATTTCTATAAAGCGCACACACCGACCTCTGGAGTAGGGTATGTCATACCTATGCTGTACTTATGGCCTCAGTTTTACGAAGGCATACTGCCGTGCTGTGTTTTACAAAAGTTCAAACTGCTCTAATTGACACCTCCTATCTGCTCACTGCTTGCCCCTCCAGGCTTGACAACTCCGCTTGAGTAATGTTTTCAATATGGACAAGAACCATACAACACTTTGTGTGTTTTGAAATGCAGTAGGTTGTGTGTGCTCATTATCGTAATTTAGAAAAAGATCCATCTGACTGGATTTTATTATGTATATATAAATTTCAATTTGCTCACTTTTTCTTGCATTTACTGTAAAATGCATTCCTCATGTCAGCTGATATTTCCAGCAAATACAAACACTTGTGTGTGTTTTTTTTCGCTCTGTTATTTTAACCTAGAAGAGTTGCTCAGTTGGCCAAATATATGTAGACTGACTGTCTCCCTGTATGTAACCTGCCAGGCTCCCATCCAATCACACACACACACTCACACACAAGTTAAGAGTTCTTAGCATAGCTAAAAGCCACAGAGTCATGGGACTGCAGTATCAACATAAAAATCACCCACACAGAGATCACTGTAACATGCACATGAGCAAACACACACATACACACACGCACACACTGGCCAATGTCCAGGGTTGTCAGGTTTGTGTATTTGGTATGTGAGGAATGCGTGTTGGTCAGTGTGTGGACGCGCACTGCTCTGGGTGGAGCTCTTATCAGTCCGATGTGTCATCACAGACAACATTTAGTCCCATTAAAACACACATGAACGTACGTGTGCACAATCACATACGCACACAAGACACGCCAAGTCAGAGCGGGTGTAACCAAAACAAGAATCTAGACTTAAGAAGATGCTTACTGGTCTTAACACCACGGTATTTTCCATCGCAACTTCAACGCACACACAGCAGATGACGAGAGGAGAGGAGAGGAGAGGAGAGGAGGAAGAGTCCTCCATCTAACATGTGATGTAACATGTCTTATATCAAAAGTTTGACATCGAATGCTTGTTCAGATTTTTGGTCTTGTTTATTTATTTTGGCTGATATTTCCTGATCGTGACCTGATACTAATTTTAGCCAGAAGATTTATTTAGGCAAAATGCTGGACCATTGCTGACCATGTTGAAATGAGACACACTGATGCAACGAGAAGTTTCACATCTTTCATTATTCTTGAATTGTTCAGACGTTGGAAAACTATTATTCTGGTGTCAGCACAAACTCGGGTACTGTCTCACATCTGTGTTACAACGTTTCAGATTCACAACATGACACCAAATCAACCAATCAGGACATTCAATGTCTACTAGAGAAGTACAGGAGGAAAGTCACTTCAGTACAAGGACTGTGTGAATTAAGTGAATCTCCAGGCTCAGTGGTGGAAGTATGAGTTCATATGGGTGGAGTGTACGGACACACACACACTGAGGAATATATAGAGGAAATAAACCACGTCTTTCATGTATATGACATGATTTACATCAGTGTGGGCAGTTTGTCAACATAATGGACATATTATAATGAAACTGCAGGGATGTTGCTTCTAACATATGCACACACACACACACACACACTAACATGTGCACATGCACTGTCTGTCCATTTTACATTCCGCTACTATCACAACCGAAATTTCGCCTACTAGTGATGCACGCGCTGCTGAGTGTGTGTGCGTGCAGCAAAAAAAGTGCGGACCGTCACCGGGCTGCACGTGGCATCCACCCACAGGATCACCACA
>OMNW01022655.1:11708-27946 GCA_900303245.1 Selene dorsalis
ACTGTGATGTTTTTTTCTTCTCATGGATTCAAACTGGTTAACAGCAAGTCCTCACCCTCAGTTGTACCTGGTGGTGAATGTTACACCTGCTAATTAGTGTGTTTGACATGTCATTGGAAATATGTTAGCATTCTAGTGTTAGCATTTAGCTTAAAGCATTGACAACCGTTTGTCTTTGTTTGTCTTGTTCAAAAATATACAATACTTCCTTTGCTTTCCAAACAGGCCACAACATTTTTCTCATACTGAACGTGTCATTTCAGTGTTGTCATGCAGCCCCCACTCATTCCCACCCCCACAAGAACAAGGCCCGTGACCCACACTAGTCCTGACCCTCAGTCTAAGGCAGCACATCCTCTGCAGTGACCCACTGCAGTGCTCATGTCCTGTGGGACAGAGACACTGATGTCAGCCAGTGTGTGTGTGTGGTCCGCTCTCTGTCCATCTGTCTGTCAGTCACTGTGTGTTTACACTTCTCATGCTCTTTGTTCCTCCATCAAACTCACTGTATTTCACTTGGAAGCAAAACTGTTACAAATAAAGTTTGATCTCTGCTCCAAGCAGAAACATTTTGACAGTTAATACATCATCACATTGGCTCAGAGCAACACTGAGAAGATATAACAATAAACATCACAGTGAAAACTGACGATGCTGTGGATGTGGAAGTGACTGCTACCTGCTCAGCTGGGAGAAGTCACAGACTCAGTATCTACCTACATGCTAAATTCATGTTGTGAAATTAAAGTTCTTATTCTCATGAGTTCATGAAGTTATCACACAGTTTCTTATTGTCTATTTGACTGTGTCAGTAATGTCTGACATCATCATCACCCTGTGTGTTTGCTCTCAGCTCCAAACCCACTGGATCCCACTGCGGACAAACATCTCACTCAAATAGGAGAACAAATACGAGAAAATGCTGTGTGTGACCACGCCAAAAAAAAAAAAGACTGACTCACTTGATGTGGACATGTTGGGTGGTTATACTGTAAGAAAAATCATCTACATGTTAAACAGAATCAGATGTCAGATGTAAATATAAACTAATCTGCAACAAACATTTTAGAACATATTAAACCGTTTTGACATAATGAGGACATGTTAATTTATCTGCTCTGTTCTTCTGTTCAGACTCTCACTGATCCTGGTTCAGGTCTGAGGATGACACTGATCTGTGTATGTAACCTCAGCTGCTTATTTACATTTCACTCAAACCACTAAGTTTCTCTAACCTGACCCACACAGGACGAGTCAGGACTCTGGATGTGGACCTGCACCTGTATTATTACAAAACCTAATCTTATCTGATTGGTTGCCTTTGTTATTTAGGTTAGGAGCCAAATTCCTTTGTCAGTGTTTCTGTCCTGATTTAGGATAGACAAGTGTAACACATGAGCTTCCTTACATCCCAAAATCTTAAAATTACCTAAAATTACCGACTTGTTATGCTTTGATGATGAAACCTTTAAGAAATCATTTTCACTCTCTCTTTATCTGTTATCTCCTTTTTCTACAGATGTCACCAACACATCAACTTGTCCATATTAAAGTTGTTTAGAATCTGTATTTTTGTTCCATTTTTGTATGTTACAATGACAAACACAAGCAAAACCACAATGAAAGGGATGAGAAAAGTAGCATTGGTTGCTGAGCAACATATGAGTGTTGCAGATTTCCAAAGACAATTTTCATAAAGTCAATAAGAATTTGCAAATTAGTCCTAATAATCCTTAATCCTCTCTTGCACAGCTTCCTGTCTTAACTTTTTAAGTTTTTATGAGCCAGCTTGAGGTCTGTGGTGTGACAGTCATGAACGTCATGCATCCACCATCCTCCACCAACCGCAACTCCTCCTGGTGCTTTGTTTATAAATGTAGATAAATGCAGATAAACCTCTGCTTATGCACAAAATCCAGTGACACGATTACATCTCCTGCAAAATGTAATTTCTGTTGCAGTTTAGTTGTATGGAAACGTAATATTCATATAATATAACCGAGTATGCACTTGATAATGAGGTCGTTCCTCTGTATCACCGCATGACAGTGGTCACAAAGGAAGAGACTGCAGTGAAGCTGCAGATGAATGGAGGTTCACCACAGCTTCTCTCTTTCTCTCTTACTCACACACATACACAAACACACACACAGGAAACAGCAGAGGAGGAAGGAAAAAAAAACAAAACACTCAGAGCATCCTAACGATTATAAACCACAATAGAGTTGTTCCGCAAACAAATGAATGTCGCCTAGTGGATACACACACACACACACACACACACCACCATGACTGTCCCAAGCTTGGAGCTACTTCAACGTAAAGCACACTCATAAATGATCGGACAAACAAACAGGAACACACACTTAGAGCTTTCCCAACCTTCAGTGAGTGTATTAAACGCAATAGAAACACACTGTACAGACACACACACACACACACTGAGCCCAGCCCGGACTTGTGGGAGAGTCTAGGCTGCTGTACCGTCTCCCTCTCACTCTTTGTGTCTTTCATTGTGTCTCTTCCTTCGGGAGTGTGTGTTGTGTGTTTTGTGTCCTCTGCGGTAAAAACACTAACACATTAAAAAGGTGGGGAATTTCTCAACCACACAAAAATGTGTGTGTGAAAGTGTGTGTTTGAGTCCAGCTCTCCAAACACAGGAGGCTCCCATAGCTGAAGGCTGTGGGCCGGAGGAAGAGGAGGAGGAAGAAGGGATCTGTTTAATCATACAGGACTTTTCATTCAGCATGAAGAGGATGTTATCCTGGGCTCTTCATCAGTGCTCTGTGGTGTGACTGCATATTTGAAATGTGTGTGTTTAACTGTGGTTTCAGCAGATATGATGTTTTAATAACAGCTCTGAGTGTTTTATTTTGTTATGTTAACCCGGGGATCAGCAAGAACAGGATGATGAAACTCAGAGCAACTCATAAAACATCACCTGCCTTCATTCTTTCGACAACCACAAGGTGACGGGTGTGGATGCCTGAGCCCATCCAGAAAACTACTGTGTGGTCGCCGGACCTCACTCCCGACTGAACAGGCTGAGGAGTCAGGGAGGAGCGGGGGGGACAGAGGAACGGCTTCCCTCCCTCATCAGCTACTTCTCTGGCGTCACCGGGCGAAGCACTTAACCTTCAACTTCCCCCCGAGAAGCCACAAAGGGCCAAGCGATGCACAGCTCAACTGCTGCAGAGAGAGTGAATGTCAAGCAGAGCGTCGGTGAGACAGAACATCTGTGCGCGTTCACATTCTCAGCATAAAATAAACTGAAGATCCAGTTGTAAAAAAGGGGCTTTAAAAACAAATGTCTTAAAGCTGGGGTAATGATGTAATGACCTTTTTCTTCATAGGAGAAGTTTTATCTTCAGCTCTGAAAAAAAGCTTCAGTTTCCAGACAGGTTTTCATAATTTAAGTGATGTTCTGAGAAGCTGCAGTTCCTCTACTGACCACAAGAGTGTGTCTCCAACAGTGAGTCAGTGCCCATGGACTTGGAGTCTGCCAAGATGGCGACACCGGAGCAGCTCACTATAAGCTTCAGAAAGCTTTAAACCATAGTTTCTACATCATTTCTATTGAATCAACAAAGTAAAGTTTTTTGGCGAATTTCAAACTTCGAAAGTGCACGTAGAGAGGAAAAGTCAAAAGATGTCAAATGTAGATGTGTTTCGTCACATGGCCTTCGTCAGGTTCATCTGGTCATCCGATGATAATTATATGATGAATTCAATTGGCCAACATACACCTTTCCAGACGCTGTTGCACAGAGTTGAAATTCTCATCATGATTTCTGAAGATTTAAATGTGTGAGTGCAGTGAAAGATGGTGGTTTGTTGCCAAATGTTTTAAGTCTCAAGTTCTCAGGCTCTTGTTTCCTGGTCGGGATCAGATGGTCTGTTGTACCTGACTGATGATGGTGACACTCCTGATCTATGTTCCAACACTCAGTTTGGTCGTGGGCCTAAAGCCGTGACCAAAAACCACACGTATATATATACATATATACACTGAGTATACATGTGTATGCATACATGTGTTGGAAGGAGACTGTGGGGTAAACCGACTGGAGAGATCAATCATCAAATGTGTGCAGAGAATGGTGTAAAACCTGGGGACCTGCAGATATTCCTGTGCAGACATCTCCACTGATAATCATCTGTAATTCTGACTCAATCAGTAGTTTGGCTTCGGAAAAATACTCTCAAAACTTATAACTGG
Organism: Selene dorsalis; assembly: GCA_900303245.1. Lineage (NCBI taxonomy): Eukaryota > Metazoa > Chordata > Actinopteri > Carangiformes > Carangidae > Selene > Selene dorsalis. The sequence goes on from OMNW01022655.1 coordinate 15,928, forward strand.
ATATTAGAGAGTGAGAAAATGCGCAAATCTTTAAGACATGATTGCAGACTTGGTCTCTGAGGTTTGTTGAATAACAAACACAGTGGGAAGTGAGTGAACAGAGAATATGTGATTCATTCACTCATTAGCAGCGACTGGGCGACATTAGGTCGGTGTGTGTGTGTGCAGCTGGATCGGGGCAGAACACCAGGCTCATATTATTTCCTCATTAATCTTCACTTTTCCGTATGTCAGAATCAGATACACATTACACACAGTATATCACAGCTCTGTATGAAAAGGAAGGACTCTGTTTGTGTGTATGTGTACTATCAGCTATAGTATTTTTTTCCGTTCAGGACCTGAAATCTAATGAAATCCAGTCAAAGTGCAATTAGGGTTCAAAAGTGTTTCACTCATAAATACTCAAATAGCTTCAAGGGGAAATTTCTGGCGCTCATTTAATCCTAATTTCTCCTCCAAGTTGATGCCAAAAATAGATTCACATTTCACTGCAGTGATTCGTCCAGTACAATGACTTATGATTTTGCAGCGGAAAGACAAAGAGAGGGAAATGTCTCTTTAAAACCATGATCTTCATATATTTTAATGAGGTCTCTGTTATGGTCCACACTATAAATCTACTGATCTGCTCCACAAATCCACCGTGTCCCTGTTTTGTTCTCCTTTCACTTTAAAAGGGGATTTTGGGGGAGTTTACCCGTCTGATCTGAGCGTCTGAGACTGAGGCTGATGTCTGTCGTTCAGATTATGAAACCCCCAGAGGAAGATTTGTGATATTTACTGTAAGTAAAACTGACTCAAACTGTGACAGTTTCAACATTTATATCATACACACTACGAATAAAACAAGGTGTGTGTGTATATGTGTATGAGTGTGTATGTTCTTTAATTGGCCACGACAGACTGTCTAATTCGTATCTGCAGTCCTGCGATAACAGAATACAAATCTCTATGAAGCTTTTATTTTGACCTTTGACCCTCTCCGCTCATAAACGCCTCATCACAGCCCCGTGTAGCTGCCGCCTGCCGTAAGCTGCCGGGATGAGTTAGGACCTGTGGGCCGGCGCCGGCAGGAGTCTCCGAGCTGGGACACAGACACAGTGAGACTCTCCATCAGTGTGGACGGTGTTAACAGTTACAGTGTTAACAAAGTCACGGTAAAGTTTTTATGTCCCCCAGCGGGTGAGCTTACAGCAGGGGGAGGTGATGACTGTCAGTGAAAACTCACTGCAGTAAATGACCTTTTCATTAGCTCACAGAACAAACTGTGATAATACTGCAGTATGAAATCTATTATTTTTTTTTTTTTTAATAAAAATGTTCTTGAAAGGAGTAACGAATGTGTCCTGATTCAGAGCTCACAACCTTCAGGCTTATTCTAATGTGTCTTCTTTTCCTGGTCATCTGATCCTTCACATCCCTATACATTTTTTTGTGCAGTGAGGCCTTTGGAGGGTTTTTAAGTTTGCGTACTGTAAAGTTACATTTGCTTAAAGCAGCATATTTGTCCATTATCAAACACTTAAAAACATCTGTTTAAGAAACACATCGAACAAATAAAAAATGTGTGATTAAAAATTTGAAATAATTGACAGCCCTAATTATTACTGGGATTTTTTTCTTTGATAATTTAATGCCATTGAATCATTGTAACTGTGTTTTGAAAACACATTGAAAATCTCATGACAACTGATTCTAATGAGCTGAGTTAAAACTGAGAGGTCAGAGGAGAGCGGACACACTGACCCGACATATGATAACCTGTGATTGACAGCTTGAACGTGCAGCTGAAGAATCTACAGACACGATGTGATGCATCGAGTCTCCGAGGAAAGTTTTCTCATGTTGAGGATCAATGACATGAGGAGCTGAGAGCAAAGGGAGGAGCCGCCCACAGTGAGTATGGTCTTCCTACTAAACTGCTCTGAGTGTCTGTATGTTGATGAGCGTGATCGTGTTTCAGGAGAACATCCTGGCTGTGCAGCTGCCAGAGTGTGAAACGGAGCGCGATGTGGTGAGAATGAAAAACAGGCTCAGACAGACGTAAAATCTGAGTGCAGCCTCGGAGAGACACGAGGCACGGGAAGCAGCTCAACAAGGGAGGAAACAAAACACCTGACCCACTCACAAGAAACACACGTTGCACAATACGATACACACATCTCCGACAGTGACCGGCAGTTCACATGTTCAGTCCCATCATAGCCAACATGTCTATTGACAACATGTGTCAGCTCACAGCCTGAACTGCTACTGGACCCTGACACAGGTAACACACAGGTAACCTTTAATGTCCGAGGGTTCAGAGTTTATACCAACTCAACAAGCAGGAGACGGAACAAACAGGGATTAATTTGGGATGAAGAGAAGCAAAGAAGGAGCAGGAGGAGGAGGAGCAGAAGAATAAGTAGCAGATGAAGAAGAAGAGGCATCTGTGCTAAATTTTCAGTTTCAGTTCAAAGTGAGGAGGAGAGAAACTGGAGGACAGCTGCTGCCCCTGTTAGAGTCTGAACAACTTCTACACTGACTGGATAAAAACAGGCTGCCAAAGGAACCAGGCTGTCAATCCGTGTAAAGTTTTTTCTTTTACATTCAGTCATTCAGTGAAAACCCCATCCATCTATCTATCCATATATCCATCCATCCATCTATCCATATATCCATCCATCCACCCATCCATCTATCCATATATCCATCCATCCATCCGCTCAAGCTCAGTTCACTCTGTTGTGTCACTTCAGCAAGGAGTGAAAGTGCTGCGGCTTTGAACTTCACTCCGGCCGTCAGATAAGAACCTTTATCTGACTCTCTGTTGATCCTGGTCCTGCAGTGATGTGACGCTGCACTTGATTTAGCTGTAAAAACACCAGCAGAAAGAAACCAGCCGCCTGCTGGGTGACATCTCTGTCTCTGTTGTTTTTCTGCTGCGGGTCAAACCGCCAGGACCTGAGCTCCTTACCTCCTGCCCACCTCCTAACTTCTCCTTGACTCAAAAAGCTTCAATAGACTCAGCCTAGCTCTCAGCACCTTCACGACCTGAGGCTGCAGGATGTGGTGAAGGTCAGAGACAAGACAGGGAGAGACCCAGACAGCTGTAAATATCTCCTGAATGTTTCTCTGCTTTTTTCTGACACACATGAGATAAAACAGGTGAAACTCTGATCACTGCTCCAGAGCCTCAAACCACATATCCTGACCCCCCTCCAACCCCAGTCCTGACCTCTGATCCCAGACCGAGCCACAAGTTAAAGTCCTGTGTTCAAAATCTAAATTAAGTTAAAACAAAAAGAAAGAAAAAGTTTTATCAGCTAAATGTGTTTGAAGAACTTCAGCTCCATTTATGATGTAATTTTATTATCATACTATCAGCTCAGCAGTGGTGAATGGATGAGAGCAGCAGTTTTGTTATAGGTAGAAAGTAGAAGAAAAGTTAAATAGAGGTTCAAAACTGTAGGGCAGGCTACATACTCACTCACACATCCTACAGGTGGCTGTGCACCAGCGTCACTGCTTTATCATCATGACAGCAAGAGGACACACAATGACACAATACAACCAGGAAAACAACAATCCACACACACACACACACACACACACACAGTACAGGAAACGACAGTCCCACACAGACTGTACAGCAGAGGAGGGGGTTGAACTCCATAACAGGAAAGGCCGGAACAATTGGGGGAGGCTTACTCACAGCAGAGACACTGACAAACACAGACAGAGACACGCTGTGCTGTTTGATCCCTCAGCTCTTCTGTCTTCATCGCCCTCAGAAGCAGCAGGTTTTTGTGTCCAGGTGATGTCTCCACCTTACGTCTGGCACCTGACTCCTACAGTTTAATCATGAACACATGAATCACTCCTGCTGTCATTAAGTAAAGCACTTCCTCTTCTTAATCACATCAGACTCTTAAACCTTCTCAATGATCCTTCAGATTTTGGCAGGAACACCAGGAAACGTCTCCTGGAACGTCCACAGTGACCCACCAAAACTCCTGGACACTGCCCAGTAACCACCAAAACTCCTCAGAGGACTCCTAAACTCTTCTCAGTGAACCTAAAAAGTTTGGCCAGATCACCAGGAAATGTCTCCTGGAGCGTCCTCAAGGACCATCCAAGCTCCTGGAAACTCCTCAAGACCACCCAGACCTCTACATGAACCCTGAAACCTCCTCAAAGACCAAAAAGAAATTCTTAAAAAACTCATGGAAACTCATTAATAATTGTCAAATAATCTCAGCACATCTTCAGTGAGCAACTGACCAACAATCAGCTAAGTTAAAGTAAACGTTTGACATTTTCCTTCCAAACTGAGCTTGAAGTCTCCAGACTGAGTCCACATCAGCTGAGATCTGAGGCTCCGTGGCCTGGAGATGCTTCACTTTAACACGCACCATTAACAATAACCGAGGAGGCTCGTCCTCTCTCCAGCATCCAAACACATCTCACTGTCAAACTCCTCCAAACTCACCGAGCTCCGGTCCGTCTCCGGCTCCGTGTGTGTGTGACGGGCGCCTAGTCTCTGGGGTTTATTCCACTTCAGCAGCAGGAGCAGGTTGTGGTCCTGGTCCTGGTCCTGGTCCTCGTCCTGGTCCTGGTCCTGGTTCTGGCTCTAGTTGTGTTTCTGGACGCGATGTTGCGGCTCTGGTCAGACAGGCCGATGTCGGTTCACCTGAGGCGTCCTCGCGTTATAAACAAATTGAACGCATGTGGGCAGCAGCGGAGCCACTCCCTCCCCCTGAAGCGCACCGTTCCTCTGCTGCCTTCAAGTACTGCTCGGAAAATTCGAATATTTCTTGCTTGGCGTCTATTTCAGATTTTGTTAAAGGTAAATAGAAATACGGAGTCTGTGTTTGGAACTTTTTTTTTTTTAACCTTCCTCCCGGCAAACTAAACATGAAATGTTGAAATGTTGTTATCTTTTGTTGTTTGATATAGCCTATCACTTAAATGTCTTCTTTTTTTTATTTAAATCTTATGATTTATTAAGTTGTTTTTTTTGTTACTTTATGATCTTATTATTGTTGTTGTGGTCAATGTTCATTTTATTTTATTTGTCTGTGTGACAAATAAAACATTCCCTCTATTAGGGGATATACATTTGTACGTTGATGTATATGATCTGACACTTGGAATTTCGCTAAAGATGTTGTTTTAAAAAGTGTCTCTGTGAATTCCTACATTTCCTACATTCATTAAACATGCCTTTGGATCACTCCTATTTAATAAAGCAGAGCGCCCCCTTGTGGGGTACGTTAGTTAACAGAGAGGTGAAGTTGGGGTAAAGGGGCCTGAACAGCCCCTAAAACTACACTTGTTAAGTTTGAACTCGTTGAAAATCTTCACTTTATTTTTTACCAAAAAACACAATAAAAATATACTCTATAAGAATACAGTATGAAGGTAGATGTTCATATTTAGACTTCAAAGGGTATAAAGGTCAAGAAATGTCATCCAATCAGAAGAGAGGCTCAGGGCCTCTTCTTCTCTGATTGGATGACCCAAACTAGCTCTAAATCATAAGAGAGGAAGGGTGATAATATGGAAGTTTATTTAACTGGATATGTTGAACAGGTTTCATTATGTTTTTAATTAAACAATGTGTAATAAGACACAGACACTGGATTTACATGCAGACAGACAATAAGAAAAGGTGTAGAAAGTGATTTTCCTGTAGTTAAAAACAAGAGGCTATAAATGTTCTTTATTATCAGAGGTGATAATAAAGCCTCACATTAACTAATAAAATATTTATTATGTTGACATATAAAATTCATACTGGTAAATTCCTTAAACAATCACAGAGACACTGCCAGACATAAATTCAAAAGAGCTGGAAGATGAACAAGTATTTATTGATCATGTTAACTGAGTTACCAGATCAAACATACATAAGAAAAATAAATCCCTGGTAGAAAAGTTGTTATATGAGTAGTCACTTATCAAAATGATGGCAGTATCAGATGCTACTGAAGGAACTGTCAGTGAGTCCTGGGACAGAGTCTTCATGTGTAAACAGTGATAATGGGTTGTTGTACTGTTTGGTCTGTAGCTGTAAAAGTGGCATTTTCTGAAGAACAGTGAGTTTAACATGTACATGATGTTAAAGGTCTTTTTGGTCACAAAAGCAACACAACACACAGAGACACTGAGAACAGTGTCAAACTCAAAGGCAGTCAAACACAAACATAAACATCCACCTGTACGTGAGCTGATTGGCCACTGCCAGTGCCCCCACCAAACTGTCATTGGCTCTTAGTGATGTGAATCACTGTCTATCGTGGATCATTTTATGAATGAATCTTACATTCATTAGTTGATTACCTTTTTTAGATGTACAGGGAGCCAATCCCAGCTGACAAAGGGCAAGGACATGTTGTCAGTCTATTACAGGGCTAATACACAGAGATGTTCACAACCTATCTGTAATTTGTGTCTGAGCAACCTTATGTGTTTAGAGAGAAACTCAACATAGGAACCAGCAGATCAGCAAACTGTACAGAAAGGCCTCAGACAGCCAGCACGAAGCTGTAGAGCCAGAAGCAACAGTGTGAACCTCTGCAGCACCGAGTACGGGGATCATTTGGTCTTTCAAAGGTCGTTAGAGATGAGTGAGATGAAGAAAGGCATAACGTTGGTCGTTTGCCAATCGACTGAACGATTCATTGACTAATCAGTTCAGACTGATATGAGAAAACAAACAGATTTAAGTCCAGAATAGCCATGTTTTCTGATGAGTTTCTTACCAGGTTACCAGATGAAAGATGTAAAGACGGATGTTAGCATTTGTCCCATAACATAAAGCAGTGCAGAGGAGCTGCATGTAAACAGCTTTCACTGACTGTATTGGCAGGAGTTAAGATTAATATAGTCTAAATATCTTTATATATCCAAAAAGGCAGAGCAAAAGTAATGGAGTAACATGGAGATGTGGTTCTGCCCATGAAAAGTAAAAACAGATACAATACACTGAATATTTGACAAATTATGGCTTCTGATATTTTTCTCTATGACCTCTGCGACAGTGAAGGTGTCTGTACATTAACTCAGAGCTATAGTGATGAGAATCTCTATTCACACCGTCTCTGTTAATGTGAAGAGGACAAATCTGATTCAATGAGTGAGATGTAAAAGCACCAGCACAGCAGCAGCTGCGAGGTTGGCTGCTGACAGTACGGAGGTAGTAGTAGACGTTAGTATACGTACAGCTGATTTACTCTGATTTTACTGGAGCCAACAGAGGTCAAAGGTGCAAAGCATCAATTCAGTGCAATAAATGTATATTTACGTTTATGTTTTATAACAGCACATTGTCTGGAAGGTTGACCAACCGTCTGTAGATGGTGAAAACTCACTCACTGATTCATGTTTAAAATGGACAAATACAACCACTGGTATTGAAGGACGGTTGCTTTGACAACAAGGACAGGAAGTTATTTGGTGGCTTTATCCAACCTGCCCTGACTCATAATCAACAAGCAAAAAATTGTTTTGTTCATCATGTTTTATATCTGACTGGTCTGTTGAATTGCCCTCATGGATGAAATGTGCTGTACGAATAAAGTTACCAGTTTTCAAGTGAACAACTCCACTAAATCAGGGTACGAATCATTTATCTGTTTCACACACATCATCCAAAATCTTGACCTTTGACCCCTGCAGGCTCACAGGATTATACCAATGCATACAGTATATGAGGTTAACTATGATGGATGAATACAGTTACTGGTAATCTGATCGTTGTCACACAGACATATAATGTGAACAACAGTCTGGTTATTATTTGTTTAAGGCCACGTTCAGAACATGTCTATAAAAGTCTATAAAAAATGTACACAATTAAAGAAAATATCACTGTTGTGACATTTACCTGAACATGGATGATCAGAAATGTCAGTCAGTGTTTCATTTGTTTATAAAATAGTGCAGGCGGAGGGATATTTGGCGGTAAACACCTTGTTCTCTATCCCATAGACAAAGAAGTCGAAGACTTTTCCATTGTAGTGATAAAAGGTGTGAGTCAGTGGAACCAGCTCGATGGTCTGACGCTGCAGAGGAATCAAACACAGACAGGACAGGATTAGCATCACTCACTCATTCAACATTCATTCAGGGGGAAATATGATCATCTGGGACTGTTTAAACTGTGAATGGAGGCACTTTCTCCTGTACACAAGAGTTGTACTGACATCTAGTGGCCTGCACGTGAAACTACAGCGTTTCTGTACCTGCTGCAGGATGCGGCTGGTGGAGCTGAAGCGATTGAGGTGTGAGTTGATCATTTTTGTAGAGATGTCACAGATCTCCTGGTCGGGGAAACCCTGGATGGGGTAAACCTGGGAGCACAGCAGCATTCTTGTATCACTGATGTCATGACATGAACTCCCATTACACATAAAAAGAGACATTTTAGTTTTTACCAGAACATTCTCATCAATGAAGAAAGGATCTCCTTTCACTTTCTCAAACTTCTTGTCAGGGAAGTCAGGCTGGCGATCAGGGATGAATTCCTCAATGTTGTTCTTCCTACGTGCACAAAACAACACAAACAACACTAAGTCACCTTATTGTGGTCATATGCCTCCGCCATTCGATGTAGTTCCAGGTCTCAACCTGTTTACAAAGTCTTAGAATCCAGAGTTTTGGGTCACAATGACCTTTGACCACAAAAATCTAATCTATTCATCACTGAGTCCAGGTGAGTGTTTGTGCCAAATTGGAGGAAGTTCCCTCAAAGTGTTACAAGCTATCGCATCCACAACAGTGAGACAAATGGACAGACAACCCGGGAAACAATATGGCTGCCAGTCTGACTGTTGCTGGCGTTGAAGAGATCTGAGGCGACTGGGAGTGGGTCTGAGTTTGTGCAGCTGTGACGTACCATGTGACAGTGAGCAGGATGAAATGCAGCAGGTTTTGGCTGCCGTGGCAAACAGAGCAGGTCTTGTAGCCATGGCCGTGACAGCTGATGCACCTGGAGGAGAGAAGATATAAAATATCATCCTAAAATAACTGTTGTTAGGAAAACGCTTTGCAGAACGCTCTTCTGTCCATTTTGTGATTGAACCTGCACCTGTCCCCTCTCCTGGGACACTCGCGACATGCTTTGATTGGCCAACACCTGAGCTGCCGTTTGAAAAACTTCAACCACAAACAAAGAGAAGCAGTTGTACAGCAATGAGCTGAAGCCTCCAACTCCTGATTTATCTGATTCTTTTATTCATGGGGCTTTTTCCTTCCAGGAAGATTCATTTGGTGTTTTCCTGTGTTTCTACTTTTGAGGTTGCAATTATAAACTCCTTAAGAAAAGTTTGGAAACGTTATTTCAGTCAGTTGTTATTTCATCATTTCTCCCCTTTAATAATATGAATTGGTGATATATCTTATGTCATTGTAAAGCCTGATTAGTCACCTTTACACCGAGGTACAACTTAAGGATTGTGCATTTGTTGAACGAGAAACACAGCTAAACATGTGGGTAGCACCCCAAAAAGTCTGGGCTGAGGTCTGGACTCATGGCAGGCCACTCCATCCTCTCATTTCAGTTTCTCAATGCAGTGAGATATCTCATTCTGATATCTCACTGCATTGAGGTTGCCTTCAATGATGACAGGTTCTGTTCTGGGTACATGTTTAGCTGTGTTTCTCGTTCCACAAATGCTGAATCCTTGCAAGTTGTAAAGGTGACTAATCAGGCTTTCCAACAATATAAAATACAACACCAATTTGTATTATTAAAGGGGAGAAATGATTGACTGAAATAATGTTTCCAAACTTTTTTTGAGGAGTTAAGTTATTAATCTGCTTTTATAAATCCACAGTTTTTTCGTCACTTAGACCCTTTTCAGCTGTGAGGAGCTGCTGCAGCAGAAGCACAGCAGTCCAAAATAAGTTGCAATTCAAACAAAGTGCACTCCTGCTCACTCCTCGTCCAGCTCTCATCACAACAGCTCCCAGAGGAGCTTGTGCGAGTCCTGCTGTGTTTTAGTGCCATGACAACTAAACATCGTGTGTGAACAGAGAAGGAAACTAAGCCACAGAAGAAAAGCAGGAAGCAGAAAACAGACTGTAACTCTCACCTTTTGTGACCTCGGCCGTGACAGGAGGTGCATCGTTTGTTGTGGGATCGACCGTGTCCGTGGCAAAAAGTGCAACGCTTCTGTAAAATTGGAAAAGGTTTTCAGTTTGGTGTCCGCCAGAGAAGAGGCAGCGTTATTTCTAGATCATCATTTTTATTATTATCATTATGAGGCCATGATATTTCCTTATGTCGTATTTACTGTACAACTTCTTCTGTTCAACAATGACATTTAAAGCTGAGATGCTGACTGTGACGTTGAGTTGTTATTTCTGTAAAATAACCCCCAATCAAAATAAGATGAGTTTGCCCTCACCACCAAGTAGAGCTGTCTACCTGTGGAGATGTTTAATCTCCCTGTATGAGGAGCTCTGACCTGACAAGCTCTGGTTTAACTATGATATCACCCGGACTGTCGTTCGCTGCTGTTACAGCATACAACAATACACACAACATGTGCAAAGTGTATGAAGAAACATGTCTCACCTGGCCTCTTCCAAAGCAGGCAGTACAACGAGTTCTTCCACAGCCGTGGCACTTGTGACATACCTGAAACACACAGACACACCATACAGGTTTTGAACAAATCAGAAAAATGAGAAAACTGAAAAAAATTATTTAAAAAAACAAAACAAGCTGCACCTTAACGAAAGACGTGTGTGGCACGCGGATCTTCTCCACCACATCAGTGAATTTCTGAGGGAACACCACTTGGACGTCCCACGGTTGGGGGGACACACCGTACTGCGGACCATCAACCATCTGTCCTGTTTGAAAGAATAAACACAGGATGACACGTGTGAGTGAGTGATGAGTGCATCAGTGCCGATTAATAACACTGTCAGTAAATCGTGCTTGAAAACAGACAGGAGACCTAAACAGTGTGATTTATCCTCATTAACCTTCAAGATGTTTTATGTATTGACTCAAGGTGAAGTTTTACCGTTGTAGGGCTCAAACTGCCAGGCGCTGGTTCTGGTCTCAGTGTAGGTCTCCAGGCGATACTGCAGAGGGAGGAGTCAGATGGAGAGACACGTTTTAAGAGCAACTTAACATTAACTTGTTTTTGCTGAGGGGGATTGCAGGAATCTGAGTTTCACCTTAGTCTATAAAACACTTTTTATTGTATGTGATGTGTATTTGAAGGGCATCTGTACTTTTAACAATACGATGCATAACACTCAGGAAACCCTTGTTTTTTTGTGACACCTGTGGTTGTTACATGAACAGTATGAACTAATGTTAGCTAGTGTTGTGTTAAAGGTCCAGTGTGTAATATTTGGCAAGGTTTATTTTTAATTTGTTTGATTTTCGACACCTTATAATTATTCTTTTATATAGCAAAGGTCTTGCTTTAGAGTGTGTCGCCATCTTGCGCCGCCATGTTTGTATGGCAGCCTGAACGGAAAATCCAGAGATCCAGCACAATTTTTTTTGTCCCCTTTTTTTGACCACCATCACTTTGCCGACGGAAGGGGTGACCGCAAGCGAGCGAGTGAGCGCTGGAATCTAGAATCTGAACGCTAGATGTCACGGTTTTTCCCCCATTTTACACACTGGACCTTTAAAATTAAATTTTCTGGTTCTAAGTTGCAAATTTTCAAGCATTTTTTGGAAAATTTGTGTGGGAAACACACTTCTACATCAGGTAAATTTACATGGTCAAATGAATGATATTATTAGATAGATAATCAATATTCAATTAGCTCCTACCCTGTAGACAGTGATGGGTCTCAGCTCTTTGAAGGTCAGGTTCCTGGCAGGTTTGGAACTGTACCTCCATTTTGACTCCACAAACTTGAGCAGGGCTTCTCTGGCCACTTCCTCTGACACCGTGGGGACCCTGCAGGACATAATACACACACACACACACATTCCTGTATGGGCATCATAGTGAGCTCCAGGTAAGTGTGCAGATGAAGTGAGGACCACCCT
>OMNW01022655.1:27966-43360 GCA_900303245.1 Selene dorsalis
CCTCTTTCATAAACACACACACACACACACACACACACACATACACACACACACACACACATATATATATATTTCTGTGTGAGCTCTTCAGAGACATTAAGATAAAGCACAGAATCATCAGCAAATTGTCTTATAAATGATTGATGTGTGTTACCTGACATTGGGCACCAGAGTGTTTCTGTTGAGTTCAGGTTGAGGGTTGTAGGCTGGTGGTGGTGGGTACAAGGGATTGTCATCCTCTGGACCAACAAAAACACAAAGAAGAAGGCAGTCAGGAAATAGAAGCAAACCAACAAAATGTAAAGCGCCCTGAAGAGGGTCAAAAACTCACGTGTACCTTTGTGGCCCTGGTATCCATGTATGTCATCCAGCCAGCCAGGAGGGGGTGCTGATGGTCCCTCCTCTGGGATGTTGGGATCAAATGCACCTGAAAGAATGAGTTGAGGGAGGAAGGGATTGTTTCTTTGTCTCGCTTAAGACAAAACAGACCAACTCTGTCCTGGTGGATGAAGGACAGGGTTTAAGCCAATAGACAATCATCAGCTCAATCGCTGATTGCTCATGCCTGTGCAAATATCAAGAGATATCTGGCTTCTATTCCCGTTTAGGTTTTTGAACCCTTTTTGTCTCAAACCAGTCTGGCTGGTTATTGTCACATAAAGTGATGGCTCCTATTACAATCAGCAGTCTGTGCAGTTCATCATCATATATTCCGTAAGGTTGCTTTGTTTTAAAACAACTACAGCTATAGAGAGGATATAGTTCCACTGCTATCAATACCTCTGTCTAAAGGTGGCCTTGAAGATAAAGGGAGAGCTGTAAAAGAATGAACCATTCTGATGACAGTTTGGGCAGGAGAGCTTCATTTTGGTTAAATTTATTTGTTTTTCGCCAATAAAATTATTTGCCTTATTGAACTGTAGGTATGATGTCTACAGAAAATGCAAATACATGTTCTCTCAGAGGTCTTATAAACACAGTCAAACATTGTGGTCGTCAACAAATGTCTAAAATGATGGGGAGGAGCTCAGATACATACGACACACACTTTGAAGCCTCACACAGCGTCACGAGTTCCCAGCTGCTTTCAGATCAGTGGCAAAGCCGGCGTCTGGCTACAGGACAGTGTCACTGAGTCCACATTGGGTTGTGAACAGAGGACTCAGACCGAAAGCTCTGAGGGTGTGTGTGTATTATAAAAGATAATATAATAGATCCTCCTGTTGCCCATGTGGGCAACAGGAGTTACAACATGCTGTTTGCACATGCTGTTTGCACCCACACCCTGTGGTGACCGGCCTAAGGATTACATGTAAGTGGAGTGATGAGTGAAACAATCTCAGCATTTATCTTTACATTAAAACACTACAGCACAAACAACTATTACCAACTGGTAATTGTGAGAGAGCAATAAAAGCGACAGGGTGATTTACTGAAATCGCCGAGTCACACCTCAGAGCACAGGGTCTTACTCACTCACAGATGTCAAGGAACATGAAGGAATTTGACCTTTCACTGGATTTAACCACAAAGGTTCAGAAAGTTCAACTCAAGGTGGAGACCATAAAAAAACCCACCACACAGGTATGATTAGGCTTCACTACCTTGTCGTAACCTGTTTGTTTAATCGCAACAAAAACTCAAATGTCAAATCCAATGGGCAAAACTATTTCTAGGCTGGAAAGAATTATACAGTACGTTGTAACTCTGTATTTAAAAAGTCTAATGTGCGTCCATTCTCTCTAGAGAGCAGATATCAGCTTTTATCCAATCTGCTCGTCACCTGTGGAACAACATACAGCTTCCTTAACAGCTGAGCCTCCTTAACAGCCTCCTTAACAGCTGAGCTCTGCTGAAACCTGTCAGTTCAGCTAAATCAGGGCCTCAAAACATCACTATTAGCTGTTGTTCCTGATATCTTTATACTGTTTGGACCCAACATTTACTGTTTTACTGTATGGAGTTTTAATATAAACATCTACCGTTATACTGTATGGAGCTTTAATATAAACATCTACCTTTATACTGTATGGAGCTTTAATATAAACATCTACCTTTATACTGTATGGAGCTTTAATATAAACATCTACCGTTATACTGTATGGAGCTTTAATATAAACATCTACCGTTATACTGTATGGAGCTTTAATATAAACATCTACCTTTACACTGTATGGGGCTTTAATGTAATCTACTTTTATACTGTACCTTTTTGCAAAACGGGAGCTTTAAGATGCAGTTTCAAACAACATTGCTTCCTTCACACTGATTGGCTAAAGAGAGTCTGTATAATCTGTATAATTTGTGATATGTCTATTTGTTATGGCATTTAAGTGCTGTATCACTCCAACATTAAACTTCCCAGTTGCAGCCTGGCAGCAGCATGAGCAACTTCAGTCTCTCAAAACAGCAAAGAAAAATATCATGTTACTGCACGACAGTGTAATACTGCATAAATATACACAATAGTGCCTTGATTGAGACACTTCCGTGGTACCGGTCATTTCACTTGTGCGTCATGATTTTACTTTCTTAGCAACCCAACAACAGCCACCGGCTTCTCCTCTGAGTGTTTCTTATAATGGCTGTTTCTTCCACAACTGCAGGTCAGATAAAAATACAACGGAGTCAGCGTGTTTATGTGGAGCTTTACACAATACCTCCGTCTGAGGGATAAAAATATCAGCGAGAAGGTGTTTCCCCAAAAAGATCTGGGCTGAGATGGACTGAGTGTGAGAACAGCATGAGGGAAGGAAGGAGGGAGGGAGATAGAGACACTCATTAAGAGAGGGAAAAAAGGGGAGTGAGAGAGGGAGGGAGAAGGAATGTGGGAACAAAGCCAGTCTGAATACTGAAGCTTTTGACAGGACAATGCATCCAAACCAGCCACACAGGACCCTGGCTCTATAGCAGCACTTTCTAAAGATCGATAACATAATTCTATGTGACTGATGAGAGGAGGTCTCACTGAGACACACAGGCCTGCAGGGACGTCACGGACTAAAGCTCCACAACAAAACACTGAGTCTCCAAGTCTGGTTCTAGGCTCCAATGGTTTTAGCCATTTGCTTTGCCTAAATTTTTAAATATGAAAAACATTTTACAAATTGTTAATCTCCAGTGTCTCAATTGTATTGGCTCATTAGAATTGGCTAAACCGTGAATGCAGGTCACCCAAAATGTTTCAAAACCTAGTTTTTGTGTCAGTCAATTGGCTGGTGCCGACCAAAAGATCAGAAAAGTTGTTTTGTTATTGTTTGAGCCAAACTGTTAAAAATGTATTAATGCTTTTTCAGGATGATAGTCACAAATACCACTAACATCATGAATGACACAACATTACATCTGTGTGAAAAAGGAAAATCAAAAACAAAAAAATATCATGCAACAATAAAAAACCTGTGGCAGGCTATTAAAACAAAACAAAACTACATTTCACAGATGTTTTCATACCACTATAAGTTCACATTTTCTTGGTCTGCGTGGTTAAGTCAGCTGTGAAGGAGGTGCGAAGGTTTTTTGTTTTGTTTGATTTTACTAAACTGCCACAGATTTTTTATCATTATGGGATGTTTTTGTTGTTGTTTATAATTTAGTTTTTTCACAAGGAAGTAATTTTGTGTCACTCACAACCATAAAGTAATTTGTGACTATGTAGTTGAAAATCAAATTTACGTCATGACCAATTTGGCTCAAATCACAACACAATAACTTTCTGTTAGTCAGTTAGCTGAGACGAAATTCAGGTTCCAACACGTATGCTGTGCGCGACTTATCGCCTTTTGCAAATAACACAGAGATCTGATGGAGCATGAAACTGTTGTGACATCACACTCAATGCTTCACTCACTCACTCACTTAAAGAATGTTAATGAGCCAAAACGACTGAAATTGATCACCTGACCAGAGGAGACAGCTACACACTGACAGAGACAGACCCTCACTGATGCAGGTACAATGTACCGTCCTTTATCTTATCCGTACAGGGCCAATCCCAGCTGACGCAGGTCTCCAGTCCATCACGTTTAGAGACTAACAATCTCACACACTCACAAAACTCTACACCTCCACACTTGGACCTCTTCCAGACCGAACCATTAATCGATTAATCCAGGAAATAATAAGAGATGATGTAGTTCAAGGGAAAGTTAAGGGAAACATCCTGTTGTTAAGGTATGTTAGTCATGTCAGTTCAGACTGTTGAAGTCACAGCTTCACAGTCACAGCCACAGATTCACAGTCACAGCCACAGCTTCACAGTTGAAACTTGATTTGGTTCTTTAAAGCATGAAAAGGTTTTTCTCTTCACATCCAAAACTGACTGGACCGTGCGGGTCTTGGTCAAAAAACACCAGTCCAGATTACCACAGAGACACTTTCAACACTGATTAAAATCTCAAAACAGGGAATGCCAATAGGTTGGCTAAGGAGTGCTGCTCCACAGGTTGAAGTATCAAAAACAGGTGTTTTGCAAAAGTAAACTGGCTTACCGCCTACGCCTTTCAACATACAGTCTTCACCATCCCCTGATGAAGTCTCTGCTGAAGAATGTATGTTGAAAGGCTTTGTTTATTTTTGCAAAGCAGTGGATTGTCTTGGTTATGACTTAGAGAGCACTAAGCTGAATACAAGTTTTACCATTTTTTTGATTTCACAAATTTTAATCTTATACATTTTTTATTCTATTTGTAATATGCATTTTTTTCATGAAATGCATGGACAATGCAGCCTCTAAATAAGGCATTATCTGCCCCAAAACTCGTCCAACAACTCCCATTATATGGATATAACGCGGATCTCGAATGGATCTAAATATCGCCTGAAGAACTCCAAGTTCCACCAAAGTTGTTCAGGTGAGTAAATAAACGTATTTTATGCAAGAAATAAGGTCCAGGTTGCAAAAAGCGGAAGTTGCCCTTTAATCCTCAAGCGTTGTTGTTCGACACATGAGAATAATCAACATATTAATAATTAATTTTTAATCATTTGGTGCAGACCATAAGTCTAATATTAAGTTACAACCTATTGTGGACACTGTGTCCCACACACACACACACACACACACACACACACACACACACACACACACACACACACACACACACACACACACACACACACACACGCGCGCGCGCGCTTCTTCTTCCTACGAGTCCTACAGAGATCCGCTGCTCACGGACACAAATCAGTTTTCTGCTCGAGTCCTGGCTCTACTGGCTCCAGACAGATGGAAACACGGCTCCTCAAACTTTCTGCCCCACTGGGGCACTAACACCAGGCCGGAGGTAAAACTGCAGAACCTGCACTAAAGTCTCGTCTCCGGGGTTTTTAAGATGCTCACCAAGGTCTTCGCCTTTCTCGTCCATGTCTCCGCTGCTTCGGTCGCGTGAATGAAGCTGATTAATGTCAAGCTGTCAATATCCACTCCTCAAATAAACACCAGTCACAACTTCCGGTAATGAATTTTGAAATAAAAGCCGAAAGGAACACATCTACACAATTAGCCTGCTGTATCCAAATACTATTCAGACATACTTAATTTGTGCATTATTATTGTATTTTCACTTTCACTACAGATCAATGAGGAATGTTGCAGTTTTTTTTACTCTGCTTCATTTGGACAATGTGAAAGACATTTTTCTGGTTCCATTTTTATAATGAGAGAAATTTTCATAATAACAATAACAACAACAACAATAACAATAATAATAATAATAATAATAATAATACATAAGATAATGCTTTAGAGAGGTACAGAAATGCATTTAAAAAATGAGAAATGAAGATGAGATAAAGTCAATGCCCTGCAAACCCCTGCATCATCATCATCCCTTGGTTTTACTTGAAAGGCAAATTTCTGAACTTCCTGTCCTGACTTGTGTGCTTGTGTCTGACTTGATGTCGCTTCAGGCCGCGCCCACATTGTTTACATTCACTGTTTTCACTGGGGAAAAGAGGAACGTCATACGTCATGTGGCAGACACACCTCAACTAACTTGTCTTCACCCACCCGTGAACAGTTTAGTTTGTGGTGAGGGATGCACTGGCCCAATGTTATTGTGAAAATCTATCAGTATATAAGATAAACAAATAAAATGGCGTTTATGGTGTGAATGTTGCTTAGATATTTATCTTGCGTGTTCTAAGGATAAATTCATGACTCCTTGTCTAATGCTACCATCCCTGTTTTCATTGGTAGTTTGCCAGATTTTGCATTTCAGCATGTTAAGATGTCCTGGTTTGCACAAAATGCAAAGAGTGGCTGAGGCTTAAGTGGCTATTTTTAGTGTTACAAGCATAGAAGCAGAGTATGTCCAGCATCTGGAATGAGCTAACACGTTAACATTTCCTATTCTCTTGCCCTTAAAGCCTCTAGGTTTTCTGTTAGACGACTGAATCTTTAATCTTTGATTAACACAAGCTTGAGATTTCCATGTTTTACTCTATGGCTCAAGACACATCAGTGAATTCTCCAGTCCTGATCACTTTACATGAACCAAAGTGGGCAAATTAAGTGGGCAAATTAACATTCTGACCTGATGGTGGTGCTTACAGCTCCATATGACAGCAGCTTCTTCCTTTGTGTAACACCGCTGTCCATTTTGACGTTACACCTGCATCTGTCTCCTCTCTTGGGATACTTCCAGTGTGATTTGATCAGCAAACACCTGAGCTGACGCTTGAAAAACTTGAAACTTGAAAAACAAAGCAAAGCAGTTGAACTACAATGAGCTGGAAACCTCCAACTTCCAGATGATATGATACTTAACTTTTTAATTTTCATTTGCATTTCATATTTAGGCCTTTTCCTACTTTTTGAGGTCTGGAGAGAAGTGGGAGTTGAGTTTCAGATAGTTCAACTTTATCCATATTACATATTCTTTTAATTTAGTGTCTTCAGTGAATGTTTAAATACATTTTAATGGCTTATGCTAATTGAGTAATGATGAATATTGATAATATAGTCATTATTAATATATAATAGCTCACCCTTTGCATCGCTGACAGTCCTCCATCTGAGGTGAATGACATTTTTTCAGTGACTTCGATATCTTCCACATTTTTCTATGGTCTGTGAACGCAGCAGAGAAGCGGCTGACCCGGAAGTGATGTCAGTTGTCTTCGCCAAGCAACAACAGTGGACTGTTAGCTGTTTTTTAGCGGCGCTCGGAAACCAGTTTCTGTCACAGATCTCTCCTCACTTATTCAAAATGGTAAAAGATGACTATTGCTCCGTGTGTGTCTAATACAAATGTTCATATTTCAGTTGTGTCTGTTGTGGATATGCAGTTTTGTTGGAGGGAATTTGGGAAAGTGCTTACCGGCGCTAGCTTGATTGTGCTAGTCGGGCGTTGTCGAATTATTCGTTTATTAATCCACAGTTTTGTGTTTTAACAGTTTTGACAGCAGCTGCCTTCCTGTTATGTGAGCTCGTATCCCAACGATAGGATCTCAGCAGCTGAATTAAAAAAAATTAACTCGTTTTCTGTCCCTCAGGCTGAGGTGGAAGAAACTCTGAAGAGGATCCAGGGTCAGAAAGGAGTGCAGGGAATCATCATCGTCAATTCAGAGGGCAAGAATACTTCATTCAATCCACATACAGTCACATACTTCTCTGTTTTCCTAATCCCTGTGACATGGTTTTTACTTCCAAGCCATTTATCCACCACGTATTTACATTACCAGCACTGCCAGTGTCAGTAACTAAGTATAATTACCAAATTTACCTACATTAACCTTAAATTTAAGGTTAGTGTATTTCTGCAAACAACCATTATCAATTTCTTTCTTTATATATATAAATTTGGGGCATGGAGTAAATTGGAGTAACGGGTGTTTCAATTTCATTTTTCTTATTTCTACTTTTCTACTGCATTTGAGAGGGAAAAACTGTAGTTTTTACTCCAATACATTTGTCTGAATTTCAGCAAAGGTTTTTTCATATAAGAAAATTAACCTATTTCTGTACCTCCCCTCAGGGATCCCCATCAAGACGACTCTGGACAACTCCAGCACAGTGCAGTACGCAGGGCTGATCCACCAGCTGGTGATGAAGGCCAGGAGCACCGTACGAGACATGGATCCCCAGAACGACCTCACCTTCCTCCGGGTCCGCTCCAAGAAGAATGAGATCATGATTGCTCCAGGTGAGATGGAAAAAAGAAAAGATTTCAGACAGAATTTTTAGAATGAATGATTAACTACTGTAAATACCTTCTTCTTGATGCAGTCATCTTTGAGTTATTGAGTGTTTTACTAACTACTAATAACAATAACATCATTAACTGTCAGATATTTATGACATGTTTTCATTTTTGATGCTGTCTTCAACCATTTTTTTTCTGACCAACAGTTCAAGACCCAAAGATTCAGTTTACTGTCACTTATTATTAAATTCCCAGTGTTGAGCAGCAGCCATCAGTCAGTGTCAATCAGTGCATTATTCAGTCATAAAAAAAAAATCACCATCATTTTTGAGCTTGTCTCTTGACAAATAGGGCAGCTCCAGACACAAGCTCCAAAATGCAGATTCTTAATTATTTAATTCTTCATTGACTGACGCCCTATGTTTAATCAACAGTAAGGACAGTTCACCTGGTGTGAACAAAGAAAAAGACTGTTAACAATGGGAGAGCCTTACATCTTTGCTTTGCTGATCATAAATACTAAGATATTTGGCTCAGTTAGTCTTAGAGTAATTTTGAATCACAAGAAAAACATCAAGAGTGTTTTCTGGTTGTCAGCAGTTGGCGCTGAGCTTATTCCACAACTCAAGCTATTACAGTTGATTGCAGCCAGACAAACTCACTGATTAGAGGCTCTCTCTACCCCTCCCCCCAAAAACATAACATCCATTTTACAACCTCTGCATTGCAGCTCACCACAGTCTGGAAACAGACAGGAGTCTTTTTAAGATGAAGCTCACACTGAGGCTTTTCTTAACAAGTTTTGGAGTTGATAACCTGATAGAACAGTAGGAATAATCTGACCTTGTATTGTTGATTATTTCAAAACTTCATCATTTAGCTGGTTTTTTATTCCACAAGTTGGGCCTTAAAACTTTTACCAAAATGCTTCCTAGGCACAATATGTTGAAAACTGTCAGTCAGACTCTTTGTCACTGATGAGTGTTTGATTCATTTTGTTAAACAGAAATGAAAGTTTTGTAGAAAAACAGTTTTGAGGTATTGAAAACCATTGTTTTGAAATGTCCCATTTGCAGCATGCAAAATGTTCCAGTTCTTATCTATGGGTTTAACTGCTTTGCCTCTGTTTTCACAGATAAGGACTATTTCCTGATTGTTATTCAGAACCCGTCAGACTGAGAAGAAGGAACTGCTGCACAACTCATTATTCTCTCTGTTCGTCTTTGATATCCAAACAGCCAAACTTGTTTTTTTTCTCTTGGTAAATCAGAAGTACCAGTTTAGCAGAAGCTTTTTATGCACTTCCTATACGAAGAAATAAAGTCAGGGTGGATTTAAAGGTGGATAAAACTGAACTTATCTCAGTAATAAGATGCGTGAGCTATGCAGTCGTTCACTCTGCAGGCAAAACATGTCTTTTCCCATATTTTACCATTCCAGTCTCTTTTGCAGACATGATATAAGTTACATCACTGTGCTGATCACATATGCATTTTGGTGCACATACCTGTGGCTTAAGTAAGAGCATGTATGTTCTTAGTCTGCAGGAGGCAGAGAGGCTACAATACATCTTTGGGTTGAGCATGTTTTTTTCAGTTCAATCTTAATTTGAATCTTAGGATTGTTATTTATTATTTTTTATTGGCAAAAGATATTGAAGTGCAGTATTTCAGTGGTGAGCAGCGAACTACACTACAAACACTTCTCTGCCCTTGCCATGTCGCCTTCATGTTGGTTATTTGTAACAAATTAAGCAATTAAAAAAGCTGAAATGATTGTGTGTGTGTTTTTTTGTCATATACTTTGTTTGTGTTATGCACAGAGTTTAGTATTCCTAAATATGAGTAGACATTAAGTTAAAAAACAAAACAAAAAAAAACCTCCACTAAAATATATTTTCATTGAATAGGGACTGACCTTTTACTTAATTGTTGACTATCATTATCAATTGTTGGGTAAGCTGTAAACAAACGAACATGCTGATACCTCACAGAATTGTTCAGG
Organism: Selene dorsalis; assembly: GCA_900303245.1. Lineage (NCBI taxonomy): Eukaryota > Metazoa > Chordata > Actinopteri > Carangiformes > Carangidae > Selene > Selene dorsalis. Next base: position 38,118 of record OMNW01022655.1, read on the forward strand.
TGTGTTTGCTTCAAGAAGCTTTTATCAGTTATTACAGTACATTTGCTTTGTTATATAAAATATCAATTAGTTGAGTTTCAAAGAGTGATGAGATGAGAGTTTGCTGTACTCACATGACACATGCTGATCCCATTAACATCAGTGCAGTAAACGGCTTCAACCACTGAAGGTCAGCAAAACACCTTGCACATAGTGTCCTGTCAGAAAGAAATATTTTTTATACACAGGTTTTAAATGTGTAGCAGATTCACACAAGATGGATGATCACAAAAAGTATAAATCACAGTGACATGCACAAGACACCTGTTTAACACAACTAAATAAATCAGGTGCTAGAAGAGGCGATATCTCAGAACAAGAATGAGAATTATTACCTAAAAACCTTTTTTTGTTGTTGTGAAAGTTACCCTAAAGTAGTAATTTCAACCCTAACCCTGTCAGGTAAATCAGGACTAAAAAGTGCAATATTTTCATCTGAAATGTAGAGAGCTAGTAAAGGTCGCATCTCTGCATGTTTTTGTTTTGTGTACTTGTACTCATCATATATGTCTTTGGGTTGCATTCGCTGTGTGTTTACCTGCGCTCCATGACTTTCAAACAAGAACTATTAAGTAACAGGCTCAGCTGTGTTTGCTATGTGTTATCTCTTAAAGCCCTGGTGTGGATCCTGTACCCAGTAGCCCTTTAATGATTAAATACATTTATAACACTCAATGATAATTAGCAGATAAAATAAGCTTTAAGGATGTGCCAGGTTTCTCCAAATTACAGTAACAACACAAGTGACGAAACTAGTATAACAATATGAAGCTATACATGACTGAACTATTATGTTATAATATAATATACCATTCATTGCCAAGTAGTTATTTCAGCTTCAACGAATGTGACATAGAGAATAGCCCAAAGAACAATAAGGGTGGTTAAATAAGTAGAAGTACAATACAATAACAAGCTAATACATATAAACGTCAAATTAAGAAAAAACTAACAAAAACTATGCTCACAGTATCTTTGTAGAGCTGTTCATACTAAGTAAATCAAATAGAGAAATAAGTGAGTCAGACATAAAGTTCAAAGAAATGGATGTGATCCGTAATAATACATGGTAGTAAAATGAAGAAAGAAAATATATAAACCAAATTAATTACAAATACAACAACATTTAAACAGCAGATAATGTTGTTAACCAGGATTTTGGTATGGTAAACACGTGAACGTCCCCTTTAAGAGCAGCGGGTGACGTCAGTGCCTGGTTTACTTGCTTTGTTTGTCCGGAGCTGTTTTGCCTTCAGACTGACCCGAGAGACGACAGGAGACGCTCCGCAGATATTTAAATAGTTTCTGTGTGACCGAGTTGGGTTATAAGCAGCTGCACTGCGCATTCATTAGGTTATAACTGTGTAATAACACTGACAGAGATGCCGTCCGACAGACCCTTCAAACAAAGGAGGACATTTGGTAAGAAACCACCGAGGCAGTGTTGTGGAGCTAACTATCGTTAGCCTGTATGGAAACAACAGCTGAGCGAAACTGGGCAGTTAGCTGGCCTGTTAGCCACCTAGCTCAACCCCGCTATGACAAGTGTAATTACATGGTGTTTACTTGTCTGATATTATATTATGACCGCTGTGTTTGTTTGTTTGTTTTACAGCGATTTCAAACTAGGTTCACGGCTCACGTCGTTACCAGCTTGTGAGTGAAGCTAATGTGCGTCAAGTTTAGAGAATATTTTATTTCTGGACGGTTCTTGTAACCTTAATATAGAGAAATACATAACATGACAAATGTGAGTAAATGTCGCCGAGGCTGTATCATTACTGGTTGTGTCTTTTTTGGCCTGGAGGCTTTGTCTGTGGCTGTTAATGTGCATAAGCCATCTGGGTCACTGTCACGTTAGCTTGAAGTTAGCCCGGCCTGGCGTTACCTAGCTTAAATACAACTGGTTAAGCTAGCTGGGCTGATATAGCAGTTAACATTTTCGTGTTTGCTTAAAGGAAAACAACATGTGCTGAAACATTATCCCAGTACACGTGTTCAGTGATTTATGTTGTAATTTGATGCCAAACGACGGCCCCTTTGCTGGGAAGGGAGGAGCCCAGACGCTGTCTATTGCATAAGAAATATGGGATAAGCAACAGAGACATGGGCAGGATGTAAAAAAAAAAAAGAAAAAAAACTCCATGTACTGCTGCTGCATTTGGTTAAAATGTCCCTTAAGAAATTATTACACTCAGTAACTCAGTAGTGATTGTCACATATTTGCTGGCTGCCTCGTTAGCCTGTTTGATATTGTGGTCCATTGCTGTTCTGCCACAGTGACACATTATTATGTTGTTATATAACTATAAGAACCCTTGACCCTAGTGCACAGATGTTAAGTTACCTAGTTGGGTTATACTGTGCTGTTTACTGAGTAGTTAGGTAACTGCAAAATAGCATTTTCCAAACATGAGATTCTGCAGGCCTGTTATCACTGCATATGAAATGCTATATTTGATTAATGTGAGAGACGGCACAAAGAACTTAAGTCCCAGGTTGTGTCTGCCCTGAAGTATGATACTACCTTTCCTAGGAGCAGGAATATTATAGAGCTCAAGTACTCAAGTAATAGGTGTGGCATTGCTTGGTTTGATGCAAAACCAGGGTAGAGAATTGCATATAAAACAACTGAATAATATTGGGTTATCTCATTTGTTACAGAATTAAAATTAGATCTGCCGAGTAAACTTGCAGCATCTTTGTAATAAATACACTTGTATTCCAGTCATTAGCACAGATCATCCCCATTGCTGGCTTAGAAAAACATCCCCAGACCCAAACAAAGAAACCATTCACACGTCTCTCTTGCTTCTCAATGCTTTCTGAGCTTTGAACCCAGCCAGGGTTTAAAAAATAGGTGAAGCTTCGTTCTGAAATAGGGCAGTAGGCTGTTAGGAGAGGCCAGTGCAGTGTTGAAAAATCAGATAGTGAGGTGATAAAAACACTGTAAAGCTCGGGTAGGTAGAGTAAAGAAAGGAATGTGTTGAATTCAACTCAACATTAACATGTTTACAAATCATATGCAAAAATCTGACATGTAAATTGAGTCCATTAATATCAAGCTGCTCCAAAGACACTGAAAGAGCATTTTATAAGGCATTTACATTTATGTATGTGCTGACTAATGAATAAAGACAGCTGTGATCTGTCTCTGTGTTCACACATTATACACCATAAATTAAATCACAGTGTCAGAAAACCAGAAGGAGGAAGTGGGCGAGAAGACACATTAAACATCCCAGATCAGAGACAGAGATTAGAAGCAACGGTCCATTTCTCCTATTCTCAGAGGCTGGCGGGGCGTGGGTAACAGGGACACAAACATTTTTTCTTCTACCAGCAGGATCAGCCATCATTAAAGAGTCTAGCTGTGTCAGGATACAACACTGGCTCGCTGCTGCTCCTGGAGACGTTTTATTATTTCCCTCTGAATGTGCAGTTTGTCACTTCCTGTGGATTTTCTGACAGAAACCAATGCCTGTCAGAAATTAATCTGGACAAAAAGGACAAATGAGTAGTGTTTTCTTCCGGAGGGTTGGGATGTATTTTTTGAACTAGGGTTAAGATTGAAAAGAGGGCTTGTTCATCCTCTGTCTAACCATGGAGATGTAGTATGTTTTAATTAAGCCTCTTACAACACATATTACACAACATACATTATACACTAATATTCTTATATCTGTGCATAATTCAATAATTCATCACTTCTCTGTATATAATGCCATCTCTCATCACTTGACTGTACATAACAAAACAGCTCTTTCATAATATTTTTTTTATACAAACATTATTTTATCTTGCTTTATATTTATTATTTAGTGTTCTCTATTCTTTTCATTCATGTCTGTTGCTACAACACATACAACACAGAAATTTTTCTTTTGTGGGATTAATAAAGGAATATTTTTTGAACTGAAAAAGCCAGAACCAGACTGTTAGCATGAGCAGAGAAACCACTGATTTTTGTGTGTTTAAGATAAATTTGTGTATTTTTTCAATTTAGGATGTTGTTTATAATTTGTGTTTTTTGCTGCCCACAGCTGACCGGTGCAAGGAGGTCCAGCAGATTCGTGAGCAGCACCCAAACAAGATTCCCGTAAGCTGCCATTCAAATCTGATTTTAACACACACCAAACTTTATTGCACTAAATGCAATGTAAATACACATATGTTAAGTGAAGGCTGTTGAATGTGTGGGTATGATGTAGAAATATTAGAGTAATAAGAGGCATGACGATGTGCTGCTGATACTGACTTCATAGTCCATTACATTATGGAATATTTTACTCATTGTTCTTAAACTTAAATTAGGCCTTTTCTTGTAACCTTCACATTACTACATTATATTTCAGAAAATATGCTTGCCATGTGTTAGATGAGAAAATTGACACTGCTAACCGTAAATTTGAAACCACACATGGTTATCGTAGCTTAGCTTAGCTGGCCTGACTCGGAGTAAACTGACCCCTGGTCATAACCTAATAGTAAACACACACATATATGAGGATGTTATTTATCTTTACATATTAACATCTAAAATAAGTTCATCTCTCAAAACGTGGAACTAGTTGCCTTAGTTAAAAATATTATCAACACCTCTATAATTGATCTGTAAACACCTTCACCACAGTCATGAAAGATATTCTCTCTGCGACTTCTGCCAATTATAAAACAAATAATGACAAATCAATCATAGTCCCTATAGTCAATGTATTTTTAATGTCTGTATACTGCTGAGTAGTTCATGCATTAGATTAGTGTAGTTTTATATTAATAACATCACATAAGTTATCTGTTGACTGTATTCTGTAATATTAATATGAACCTGTAAAGTGAGTCATGCAGAGGAATAAAGAGTCAAAGTGCTATAGAAAACTCAAAGTATCATAACATTGTTGTCATGGACAGTACTTGGATAAATATACTTTGTGACACTCCATCACTGGTTGTGGTAGAAATCTGTAAGCAAATACTACAGATGTATTGTAAAGCAGAGTCAGCAGAAGAGTAAAGAAGTAAATAGAGTGTGAAAAGAAACAGCAGTGAAGACATAAGAACTGATCCTTTCCTCACATATCAGCTGCTGAATCCAAAGAGCGTTGTGGTAAAGCTCTGTTGTTGATTGATGAATTTTTAGCCTTCTCGTGCCTCCTCACTTCAAACCTCTGAAATATTTTTGGGTATTTCAATGCAGCACTTTA